>JALIZH010025551.1:0-25688 GCA_030522465.1 Rhipicephalus appendiculatus
TAGAAGAAGAGGCAGAATAGAACAGCTTGCCCGACTAACGGGTGTTGTCTCTGTCTCGCTCATTACAATGCATATATATATATATATATATATTGTGTGCGTGTGTGTGCCCATGTAGTCAACATGCTGTTTGGCCTTGTAGACAACTTCAGTGATTGAATTTGCAACTAGGAATGCTTCGAATGTACAATCCAGCAGCAGCTGCGTAGGGGGAACATTTACTAATATCAGAAAATGTACACACCACATTTACACGGGGTCATGAAGTCGTGCGTGCACAGTCGCGGACACATTTCGCCTTTGAATCTGTCTGCACCCGCCGCAGTGGTTTAGTGGTTATGGTGCTGGACTGCTGACCTGAAGGTTGCAGGAACAAATCCTGGCGGCGACGGCCGCATTTCGATGCAATGTAAATGCTAGAGGTCCGTAAGCTTCTATTAGGAGCACTTTAAAAAACACCAGATGGTTAAAATTTCCGGAACCCTCCACTAAGGATCCTTTTGTAACCGTTCGTGGTGTTGGAATGCAAAACCTCAACAATTGAAGAAGCTTTGAGCACTTTACCTGGCGTTACACTGCCTCCGGAGTTGGTTCACCTTCTGTGGAAGCTCTCTCCACCTCACGCGGTGTTGCATTGCTTCTAGGTATCAGACCACCCTTTTTTGAGGAAATTCGTTGGACAGATATAAGGCAAGAAAAACAAGTACCTTTGTTGCCACTCTTAACGGACATATTCGACATCAAACAACCGCGTGGTACTGATCGCCAATAAATGTTTTCTATGAGGAATGACGGTGTTTGTTGTCTAACATTAGCTCTGGAGGAGGTGGTTGTGTGATGTTACTTGTGGCGGTGGTACTTGTGTATCCCCATTTTCCCGTACGTTCAATTTCACAGGGTCGAATAGCGGCTGATATGTATTGAAGTTGACCTCTCATTAAATTGCGTTGGTCTTTTCGTGCACTTCCTTTGCTATTGCTCACCTGTTAACGCATTACTGTTTGAGTTCACATTGAGCCAACCACTACTCTAAAGCAGTTTGATTCGTTGGTGTGGGTGTTGTTTTCCACAATGAGTTCTAGCTGGATTGTACATCTTTAAATACCCGTAAAATATTTTGCCTAATTCATGTTAGTCATCACAAGCGACTAAATCGAAAGTTTCCTTTCAACAATGCCCGCAGGTTTTCCCGGCTGCTGGATTCGACATTGGATATGCCGTTTCTGCGGTATATTGCAATATGCATTGATAACACTGGTACAGGACCACCTTTACCTCAACAGGCCTTAGTGAGTCTGACCCACGTGGGCCACTCCGAACCTTGGAGTTTGGCTTACGAGGTCGACGAAAGCCTCCGAACCCTCCTGCACTGCGAATGTGACGATGCCCGACGGCGTCATCACAACGGTTACCATTGGCAGGGCTGTACTCCTCCTCGACAACTCACACTTCGTGAACTTAGAGGTTCGGCAGCGCATCTGGTGTGCTACTTGAATTACTCTTACACACAATTCGTCGCCGTATCATTACATTGCCAATGTTGATTCATTGGTGCGCATGCGCGAAGACGACGTGGTTCATTCACCATTCGAATGAAAATGTACTTGGGAAAAACCTCCCTAAACATAAACTTTGAATGTCACCATACTCTCGTCTCTATCCCATACCTCGATTGAGCGCATCCGGACGAAAGTATAAATGGCGGCAATGTCACCTAAAACATCATTCGAGCTGCCGCTAAAGTTTTCTTTGCAATCAGCCATTCAAGTTTCTGTGCTCCATGAAAATTCTAAAGCGTCGCTTCATTCTAAACATTCAATTTGCCCATTTTTATTCGCTATCGCGCTTAACAATAACGGTGACAGAAAAAGCAACCGAGTGTGCGTGGCACAAAACTGTTCACGGCACTCCCAGGTAGATGAAGACACTCCTAAATGTGTGTCATTTAACAGCAAATGGGTGTGTTCTTTCAAGAGCGACGGCTAGGCTCTAGCCTACGTAAAAAAATGAGCCTGGCCAGTCCCAAAAGTAATGAAACACTATGAAAATTATGGACCAATTTTGAAAGGATTTTTAGTGCTAACAACGTCACAATTTTTGTGCCAATGCAGGCGCACTTTCACAGTAATAGAGCACGCCTCGTTTTTTTTTTAATGTATGTTTGCGTATCAGTGAACATTCGCTCAATTTTTCCACGTTACTCTCTCCACATTTTAAATTAGCAATGCAGTGCATAAGCAATGACGACGAACCAATCATCTGTTCATGCGAGTGGGAAAATACATGACGCATCTCGCACGAAGCATGAGATCCCAAATCTGATAAAGGCGTAAGGAGCACACCAGCGATGATGGCCCGATGATTACTCCACAGATGTGTCCGGCACGACTGATGTTTTATCGGGGCAACTAATTTGACATTTTAATACAGACGTTCTGGCGTCCAGTATGGCTTGCAGATATTTTACATTTTCTTTTTTGATCGTTCCTCTTCTCGAACATAAGCATCACCCAGAGGCCGCAATATGTGACCCTGATTGCATCACTTTCGTCAGCACATGTTGCATTCAGCTGAATTTTAGTATATTTCGTCTGGGCTTTGTGTTTCTAAAAATATCTACGTGCTTTTTTAATTACGTTGATGTCATTTGGTTCATCGTTTCTTGTCTTTAAATGTACCTTAGTACTGAGTACGATGAGCATCGTTTCCTAGATATTCCTGTTTCTCGGTAACAAGAATAGGAAACATGTGTGCTTTGGCTATCAGTCTGTAGATAGTGCGCCGAGAGTGGCTGCTATTTTCCACGTGTTGTGGATGTGAGGATGACGTGTCGCGGACTGTGTACCCTTGATCGGTGGTTTATCAATTCTTATCAATTGTATCATGAGGTGGCTACAATAAAAAAAAAATGGGCAGATTCCACGCATTCCAGGAATAGATGTCATGTGAAGCAGTCGCCGAGTAGCTGCTCACGCAGCATTTGTTTTGCTTGGAGTCAAGCGTTACGAGGCGGATGAACGTCTTTGCGTATACATTATGTACTTGGTGGTATATCGAAGGCTTACCAGGCTCGTCTTATATATTGACGATTAAAGATTCGGTGGACATGTACAAAGGCGCTCAATATAAATTGCAACACGCTGTCTGTGCTCAAAATGGCGCCAACACTGCAAAGCGCCGTTTGTCGGTGTCATTGTTCAGGCTTGGGGTCACTTTAACCACAGCCAGCGTTTTGCAACTCATATTGAGTGCGACGGTACCAACCGGCCTAAATAAGCTCTCTAGTAGAGTACGTCGGCGCCTAAAGGGTAGCTCATGGTCCCATGTGACGTCGGCGCTGCATTACAGCGCAGGCGTCAGTTTTATCGAAACGGAACTCACTATAGCGCGATTATCGGCATATCATGAGCAGCGGTCGTCGGCGTATTCCTACAAACTACAGCACCATTTGACTATAGCTTGCTGAGAGGTATGTAAGTAATGTTTATTTATATTCCATAAACTATGATAGCCAACCCTGGAACCACAATTGACGTTGACAGGGCATGTGCTTTTTTGCTGGAGCAGTTTCAAGCTCTTAGACAGCTCTCTGGTAGAATACCTTACTGCCACGAAGGACGTGGGAGCAGCCAGCATCAGTCCCGGACTGATCCTCAGGACCATAATAAAGTTATCCATACCATACCATACGAAGAATGTCTTGGATCGATTACAGCTTATCCTTAGCGTCCATAGGGATTTTTCGCTCACTGACAACGCCGCCACCAGATTTTCTTCGACACGAGTCCCATACGCTACCGTCTTATGATTTGCAAAGTATTGTTCTTGCCATTCCTGGGTCGTTACAGGCTGTGAATCGCTTCTGGCACATATCCGCATTCAATAGGCCGTTTTATGCGGGTATGTGCCAGAGGGAATCGAGGGAAAGGATTTCACGAGGTAGGCGACAAGCATGTCCCGTCGTTAATGTGACGACCAGTTAATCGTGTTCGTGATGCACTAATGTCCTTCCACGCTAATCTTCTTACAGTGAAAGGTCGTTAATTCGTCGCCCGTTAATTCGGAAAGTCGGGTAATTCTGACGCGTTCTCTGGTCCCGTCCGGCATATGCATGGTTCAATGGCCATCAACCTCTCGTTATTTTGGTCATATACTTGGCCGAACTCAGGTTTATTTGGACGATTCTCTGAGCGCGCCGAGCGCGAAGCGCCGCTGCGTTCGCGGACAACGGAACCAAGGCGGTGCATCGCCATTGTCATCCATCGCCATGGATGGATGGATAGATAAATGGCCAACCTTTATTTCGAGTCCTGAGAGGCGCGACTGGATGGATAATAAGTTGAACCAAGAAGTTGACCCAATAGGTTGACGAAGTTTTGTTCTCGCATTTCTTCGCAACAAGCCAAGCTTTCGTGCGAAAAGAAGCACCCCAGGCCAGTTCTGCGTTGCATGGCGGCCTCTCTTTACGAAATTCTGTTGAGCTGTGGCAAGTCGCCGAGAGCCGAACCGGCCGCTACGTCAATGATCGCCTAAGGGAAGCTGGTATTGTCGATTGAGAATGACGTGAAGTCGCACCTGCAGTTCCATAGTGTCCTTGTGCGGCTGCGCACCACTGTCTTGAGAGACGCGTGTGATAGGAAGAAGAGCGGAAACGTCACTCTGTACAAGAGTGAATGCTTATGTTTAGACAGCGCTGTGCAATAGCTTATTTTGATAGTGCTGTGTGAAAGTTTGTACGTGGTGCGCCCTATCTGTGTGCGCATTTCTGGAAATATCGATATTTTCGTGATGAGCGGAAAATAAACTCGTTGAAAATGTGGCGCCGTACCCTGACTGCTCTGTTTTTTTCCGTCCCCATTTTGTGCCGCAGATATTTTTGTTAAGAATAGCAAGTCATTGAAGTCATCCTAACTAAACGCACGCGTATTTCTCGATCTTTTTTTTTTTTGTTAGACTACACCAGTGATCATGAAGCCTGTCTCCTCTGAAATGCCCCATGGGCCTCTGGGGCATTGAATAAACAAATGAACAAACAAATAACTGAATAAACAAATAAATAAATGAATAAATAAAAACTGACACGGTCCCTGACGCACCTGCCTCAGACGACTGGAAGGCGAAAGTCATCTTCTGAGTACTTACCAACTAGCTCATCTCTTTTATTCAAAACCTTCTTCTTTTCCTCCTTCTTCTCTTTCACCTGATTCAATTGCATTAATCCTTAACTCTCTGCACGCAAAGACCACTGCACGAAGGATCCACTGCCTCCGGAGGCAGTGGACGGTGCCTGCCCGACACGTGGTTTTTCAGTGCCTCCAGGATTAACATACCTTTGACCAACCGAAGATCTTATGTGGTGACGTCGTCGTGTCACATGACGTTATGTGACGTCAGAAATGTTGGCGACCTATGACGTCATCAAAACGTCGTCATATGATTCCTTGCACCCCTCGTGTTGACTCCGACGTCACTTTTCGAATCTGATGAGGGATGTAAGGCTTGCGCCTTCATAAATAAATAAATCAATCAAGCAATCTTAATGCAAGTCTTGGAGGCTTCAGAGTGGCACTCGCACTGACTGTCTGGAAAACTTGTGATTAAATACGAGCCATCTTCTTTTAGGGGCGAAGCTCCTCTAGCCGGGGCTATGTGCCTGGCGCCGTCTACACTAGATGGCGATGACGCTGATGACGATGAAGAATAAGCGCGTTCCAGACAGGTCTCTTTCCGGAGGTGCACTGAGGGACAGGGGCGGAGCCGCGTTTCTTTTTGTCGTTGTTTGTTTCCTGACGACATTTCCGTTTCTCCTTTCTTTTCTTATTTTCTTTTTCCGCGCTGAGCGGCGAGCCAGGCGAGCGGCTGCACGCTGCATGTTTCTGATGTCATTCGCGTTGCTTTCTTTTGTTTTCTTTTTCTCGCACGGGTGGGGCACAACACTGTGCGGATCGTGGACTCGACAGCGCCGGCAGGCAGACACGGGCGCATTTCATCGCAGGTTTGATCACGACTTAATCTGAGGTGCGGCTGCATGGTCACTTTAATTGCGATTTGACTAACTTCCGAGCCAAACTAGATCCGTGTCTGCCCTGATAGCGATCAAAAGTGTCCGCGCGACACCGGTATGGTGTGAAGGCAAGCTCGACGGCAAGCAAAGGTTCGAGCCATCGTGTTATGACGGTGGCAATTATATGATAAACGGCAATTATACACGGTTTGCTGGTTTTGCTCCAGCAACATTGCTCGATTTATTGTGCTGTGCCTGGGACGCACGGATAACGAATGGATACGACATACGACCAGCCCGCGGGCCACCGTTCCAGTACGTGGTTTATTACAAAACAACCGAGTAATATGTCTGGTACTGGACGACGGCCGAAGCTTGCGCGGTCGACATGTTGGACGCATTCTACTTGAAGTACTGACCTCTTCAGCGCCCATTAACTAATGCTCCACTGACCCAGCTAACTCGTTGAGCAGAAAGACAAAGAACTTTATTTTGATCCTGAGGAAAGCTACCGCTCAAGGTGGCAAAGCAGCGGGCCGCTCCCATGTCGGGACGGGTAGGCCGTGCCTCAACACCGCGTCGCGGGCACTTTGGACGGCCATGAGTTGATGCAGAAGTTCTGAGCTTCTGAGCACACAGCTCCGTTCCTCTTCGGTCGTGCGTTGAGAAACCTGTAATCAGGGGCTCCGCCAAGCATGTGATTTAACGTACGAGTGGAAGTTTCATTCCAGAGTTCGTTACTGAACTCAGTTGACGTCTGGCGAACTATCTAGCGCGTCTAGTTTCCAAGACAGGTTCTTCGGGAACACAGATTATGTTCGTAATCACGACAAGATATTTGGAAATATTATGTGCACCCCCCAACGACCTGCGTACCCACCGTCATAACTAGCCGTTACCACGATGGCTCGTACTTCTGCGTGCCGTCGAGCTTGCTTTCACACCATACCGGTGTCGCGTGGACACCTTTGATCGCGATCAGGGCAGACACGGATCTAGTTTGGCTCGGAAGTTAGACCAATTCATGTAGCCGCACCTCAGACTAAGTGGTGATCAATCCTGCGATCAAATGCGCCCGTGTTTGCCCGTCGGCGCTGTCGAGTGCACGCCAGTCCACGCTCCGTACAGTGCTGTCCTTACTCGCACGAGAAAAAGAAAACGAAACAAATAAGCAACGGGAATGACTACAGAAACATGCAGCTGCTCCATGGCTGCTCCGCGCGGGGGAAGAAAAGAGAGAGAGAAACGGAAATGGCGTCAGGAAACAAACAACGACAAAAAGAGACGTGGCTCCACCCCTGTCCCCCCAGTGCACCTCCGGAAAGGGAGACCCGTCCCAGACCACACATTCTCTAGGGGCTGCGCCTAGAGGCGCAGCTGTGCTGTAATTAAAAGGAAAGTGCTCTGCTTCAAGGGGACTTGGAACGCCCCAAGACCAACGGTCAACGGATACAACGCGGTCGTCTGCACCGATGAAGCAGAGCGCCCTGTGGGAGGTGTCGGGATCTACGTCAATCTACCCTAAACAGCCGAGGACCTCCAACTACCCCTAACCAACCAGAGCCACAACGGGGAGCACGCTGCCGTAAAGCTCTCCAACGGGATCGTCGTCATGGCCGTTTACCTGGCGCCGAACCTGTCCAAGGGAGACGTCATCACGTACATCGACAAGGCAATGCATCGATACGCAACCGCATTCAAACACACTCTCTTCGTGCTCGTCGGAGATTTCAGCGTGGACATCATGGCTGATGACTGGCTAGTCCCACACATGATGTCCCGTTACGATATCTGGTGCAGCTCCTACGACTGTAAGCGTCCCACTACCATAAGAGGGACCTGTATCGACATTGCTTTCTCCAACTTTGCATCGCATCCTATAATTTAACATCCCCTCGCCACGTACTTCACTTACCACAAAGCTGTAACCTTCAAATGGAAACGGGTCCCACAGCTCATTGGGAACAACCTTCTTTGTGGTCCGTAAAGTAAACTATCATTATGTATCCAACACATGTACATTATGCATATACTTGCATCGATATGTAAATGATCACATCTTTTGTATATAAGTGTATATAATTGCATCGATATTAAATAATAAACATTGCCTACATAAGTGTCTATACAATCACCATACAACAATGCGTCACGTCTTTACATGATGTGTCGGCGAATACGTCCCGGTTTTACCGATAAGCGTTGGAGCTTCGCCCCAGTCATCAGCATTCACTTCGTGGAGATGGCTTGCATTTTTTTTTTCTGAGTTGATAAATTGATCCTCAGCCTGTGTATTGACCTCTCGAGCTGTTTTGCGCTCTGGTGCGTGGTATGTACTTTAAAATTGGCTTTAAATTTCTTCTATGCTCTATGATTGCCATGTTATTACCTGTCATTTAAGTTTGTGACACACACATGTCATGCCACTTTAATGTCAGTATATTTCCGATTAGTTAGCGATTCTCATGTTACGACCTGTCACTTATCTTCTTAATACACTCATGCCATGCCATACCGATTTTGGTACGTATCAAGTCACATGGTCGCGAGATCACAAAGTCGATAGATAGATAGATAGATAGATAGATAGATAGATAGATAGATAGATAGATAGATAGATAGATAGATAGATAGATAGATAGATAGATAGATAGATAGATAGATAGATAGATAGATAGATAGATAGATAGATAGAAGACAAAATTATGGAATCTCAAGCAGTCGAATCTCTAACACCTGCAGGAAAATATTCATTAACTAACGAAAATGCAAGACATCCGGGAGGAAGAATATCTAGGGCTGAATTTTCACTTTTTAAATTTATTACTTGACATGTAATTTTAACCCGATGAGCAATTTTTGAAGAAATATATACTGCTAAACCGCCACCAGGAGAGGGCTGGTATAAAAAAACTCAGTAAAAGTTACAACTCCTTTCTTTTGAAAGCCAAGTTTAAAACAATTACATTGGCAAAAGCTACATAGTGCAGAAAGACGAAGAGATTAGGCACTCATAGGAAATCATCATCAGCATACATGGCTCGCGCACTGCCAACGAAGGCGCGTTCTAGAGTAAAGGGTGTGCCGGCCATCCAGAACGTCTCCTCACAGGCTTCGTTCATGGTGGGATTGAGGGCGGGAGGATGCATACCTCGGACCTTAGGAACGTCTCCATCGGCTCTCGTTCTTCGACGATCGGACCACCTTTACCTTTCTCTGGCGACAGCCTGCCGAGGGCAAAGGGGAACAGCTACGTCACTTCCAGCACGCCCACGCCACAAGAGCTGGAACATATCGTGGGCGCCTTGTGTCAGCAGAGTTTCGTTCCTGCAGCGAATGCCCCCGAACAGACCGCCGCTCGATGGAACGCCGCACCGCCACTGTACTACGTGGCCTTTATCGCTTCATATCGCGGTCCAAGCTTCTTCACCCGGCACGATGCCGCGCCCAGGTCCAGCCGACTGGATTCCAAGGGCAGACCTGCCGACCATGGCCGAACCACTGAGGTTAGTGCAGTGCTAAATAGGTGCCGCCTTCCCGGCACATGGCATAGTGCGTGTACTTAAAGGTCTTATAGATCGTCACACATCTCATCAGTGCTTCTGCCGTGATACATGTACTCCATTTCGCTTTTTGGTCTTTATAGGTTTAGTTAGCCATTTTTAAAAGACATCTGTAGGAGAACCAGAATCCGTACTTATTAATGTTACTGCGTCTAATGACACGCCATAACCAGATGCTTAACAAGAGTCTTCAGGAACTATACTTTATCTGCAGTGGCTGTGAATATAACATAACCTATAGTATAAGGTGGCAAACTCAATATCTGTTATCGCTCGTAATAGCATTACCTAACATAGCATAAACGAACTATGTTCACAGGAGAACCATAACGTTTAGGAACTACTGTGCTGTGCCTTAAAAATGGCTGTGGTAAGATCCATCAAGGAAATATATCCAGCCAAAAAATGAACGTACACAGGAAACGGAGAAGAAGACAGGAAAGCGGCTAGACAGGAAGGAAGACTAGCCGCTTTCCTGTCTTCTTCTCCGTTTCCTGTGTACGTTCATTTTTTGGCTGGATATATTTCCTTGATGCAATGCACCAACTAGCCCAACAACGAGTGTTATTCGAGTAAGATCCATCTTGAAGCTGAAGCTTTGCCCGCAGCGGCGCTATTCTGCTTACGGTGCTGAGCTGCCGACCTGAAGGTCGCGGGTTAGATCCCGGCCGTGGCGGTCAAATTTCGATAAAGACAAAATGCTAGAGACCCGTGTACTGAGCCATGCGACCACACGTTAAATAACACCTGATGGTCATAACCCAGAAATTGTTTCACCACGTAAAAACCCCTGAATTATACTTACTGGAGAAATTTGGATATTGGCTAGTGCTGTATAGTTACGTTAAACAATTATCCTAGAGTAGTTGTCGCTGCTGCTTGCTACTGTTGTCTTACTGCTGCCTAGACCTGTATAATGTTGGCACACTCCCACGTAGTGTTTAGTTATGCTAGCTAATGTGAACCATTGTTGATAACCATTCGGCAGCGTTGGTTAAGTGATGCAAAGTGTTGGCTATATCATGCCGACTGGCGCTCCCTTGTTATGTTGGCTATTGGCGTGTAAGCGGAATGTTGGCTCACTATTTTCCACTACTAGCTCCTAATGTTGCGCTCCTAATTTTGTAGACTTGCAGGGCCATAACCACTTCATAAGGCGTCACAGTATACTGCGCGTGCTTGGTAAGCTCTCATCCCGCAAAATAGTCGTTGTACACGAAGACTTCGATGCGCCTCGTAACACATGGCTCAACTTAAAGCGATTCGCCATAGGCAGTTGCTTGTTGCCTCCCACGCAGAACTTCGGTTGCCACAGTGCGTGGGATCTGGCGACAGTTATACGAATGTAACGAGCCCAGAGTGACACTTTTGTTTCTTTTGCAACCGTGTTCTGTTAAGCACTTACCTCCATTTTTCGTACAATTCGTAAACCTTGTTTTTAAAAACAGTTGATGGTTCTGGTTGAAAGCACATATTGGACACACATGATGGCGGAGCACAGCTTGACTTAGGATAAGGGGTAGTTAACTGTCAGGATAATTAAAGAAGAATAATTCATTGAGTTCATCAAAAGAGTATGAGCATCCCGTATCGTTGCGGCGTCTGGCCGAGCCTATCTCAACCACAAGCGTCTACGTAGTCACTGATACCCGCTACGGCAAACTGACACAAAATGCATGGTTGCGGTAAAAGTTATGTATTTGATACCTAGGATCTCCGAGGACGATTTTACTTAAGATAAACATGGCTAAACTGCCAGGTTAAATAACATAAATAATAGACCGAGTCTGCTGAAAGATTGAAGACGAGAAAAATAGCGCTGAATGAAGGGGACACAAGAAGAAGACACACAACACAGGCGCTAACTTCCACGTTTTATTGCCACACTCGACTACTTATATCCCTCAAGAAAACCACATGACAAACATGACTTTCTCAGAGTGTTCTTTAGCGCAAAGACTTACAAGCCTAATATGCCTTTTAGAGTTATCGTTTCAGAATATGAAACACGGCAAAGCTCGATTTCTGTATTCTTGCAGGAACAGTTGAACCTACTAGTTATTGATAATCCTTTCTTAGTTAAAGGTTCTAATGAAGTCATAGATTTTGTAAAAACTTGTGTTGATGATCATGCTTATGGTTTTTCGATCGATGTGATAGACCTTTACTATTCAATTCCCCATGATCAGTTCCTTGTCGCGGTTGAAGATTGCATATATTCCTTTGGCTGTATTAGATTTCAAACCGAGTGTGGCGTTTCCGCCAAACGGTTTCTAGAACTTTTATCATTTTACCTAAAGACGACCTACATTGTATGGGATGACAAGCCTTTGATTCAAAAGGACGGGATCAGTATTGGGTCGTGCATAGCGCCCATTTAAAGCGACAAAAATAAGTAGGATTGGCAGATCGTTAACCTACATCTTCACAGCCTGAAGGTCAAAAAAGTCTTCCGGTATGTCGATGACTACCTTGTTTTGTTAACTAATGACCCAGACGAGTCATGTGTAGCACAAGTTATTTCGCAATATTCTGACTATTTTAAGCCCTTGACCCTTACTCATGAACTACCTGAGGGTAAGGCCATCAAATTCCTCGACATCGTGTTCACTTTTCATCCAAACCGCATATGTTGGGCATACCAACCACGCATGAGCAAGCCTGTCCTACCATACCAATCCGCTCATTCCAAACTGGTCAAAAGAGGCATCGTCAACCATTGTTTTCGTCATGCTTTAAGTAACTCATGTGAGCACGAAATCATGAGAAGCTTTCATAATCAGTCGGGCAGATTGTCTAAAGCAGGTTACCCTCTGCACATTCAAACGTCTGTTGCGGAATCCTTGCTTCGTAAGCTCCGCAACCCGGAAGACGTAGCGCGGCACTGTGTCGAGAAACCGAAGCACCTTGTCGTTATACCCTATCATCACAAGATCTCGCATAATCTAAAGAAACTAGCTAAGCGTTCCGAAGTAAGGTAGTCTTTTCGGCTCCCAAAAGTTGGCTAGCCTTTGTCGGCTTCATGACCGCAATGGCAAACTCAAAGGTGGTGACAAGAAGCATCAAACTGCATTCGTTTCTTGTATAATAGGCGTTGTATATCGCATCCCGCTTTCCTGTGGCAAACAATATGTCGGACAGACAGGCCGTTGCCTAAATGATAGATTAAGGGAACATAGTAATACTGTAAAAAAAATGAGCAGGGTGGATGGCTAGCCATTCATTCTAAGTTTCATGCCTGGGTTCCGTGTGCGTCAGCACTCCGTCGATTAACCTCAGTGATAAAGAACTGTCGTTCCTAAGAAATTAGTTTTGTGCGCATTATATGTCATGTGGTTTTCTTGAGCGATATAAGTAGTCCAGTGTGGCAATAAAACATTATGTTGGAAGTTAGCGCCTGTGTTGTGTCTTATTCTTGTGTCCCCGTTCATTCAGCGCTATTTTTCTCGTCTTCAGTATGTACCAACAAGCCCAAATTTCAACAGTGTTCAAAGATTGAGTGTTGTGGCACCTGGTGGAGCATATATCCACCTCAAGCTTCTTTCTACGTGGCGTCTGAGACTCTTCGTGGCTGCCCAGAAATAGACCAGGACATGCGAACGCTCACGTGCGAGAGCCACTGCCAGACACTTTAGTCAACGAATAAGGCCACCTCCTCCTCTTTTTTCAGCTAATATCTTGAGTACGTTAATACAGCCCTCTCCCAAGCTGCTCCAACGAATCGCAAATGCTTAAATGTTTCGTAACCGAAATTCACAAGTCCTTCACGGCGGGATGCCGTGTGCTTTCTCCCTAACAGGACAACTGCAGCGGGAAAGGTGTCGGCTTGGGTATCACGGCCCTGTCACTTCATCCGAACGGGAGTGGAAGATCGATTGCAGCGCCACCCAAGGGCAGGGTCTTGTATGCTTCAGCCGCTGAGAGAAGCTCGGGAGAAGTCACCGCCACTACCAAGGAACTCGCCGCGTCACCTCACAAGGTGATTATGTAGCACGAGACAGTGTGAACTGACAAAGACTGCGTAAAAGACAATATGTGAAAACCGCGTCGGCTCGTAAGAAACAGCGGCTGATGAGACGGAGGTAGCAACGAACATAGCTGAGCAGGTTCGTGAGGTGCAACACTAAAAATACCCTGACAGATACGATCGGGTTCAACTCGTAAAGCTGTTATCAGATCACAACAAGGGCCGTTTTTGCGCCATAGTTGTCCGCCGCCGCCGGTGTCCGTAACCACTATCGAGCGAAATAAGAAAAAAACTAAATAAAAAAATCCCTATGACAGAATGGGAATCAAACCCGGGCCCTCTGCGTGGCAGCCCAGCACTCTACCACTGAGCTATGCCGGTGCTTGAAACTGCGTTGCAAACTGACCTGCAGGCTTGATGCCGAGTAAGGAACCGCGTTAACATGTGTAATACAGCGTTTGAGAACAGTGAAGTAACAACCAGACGTCACACAATGCGAATTGCGTGACGAGTGGGTCGTTCAATGCTCCAACCCATTACAAAAGCCTTAGACATAATTATTCATCGTCGTCAGCCACAGCATCAACAAAGTGCTCATAATGCCTTACAATTGTGTGGCGGGTACCCCGCTTTTCCGAAGAATGACGAATAATGGCATAGTGGACGCTTCCCCGCTACACAAAAATTATGATGACTTATGGCGAAGTGGGTACCATGCAAGTGGGCTTGTAGTAGTTGCCCCAAGAGTGTTTAAAAAAAGGCTCTACAAAGGCCGCACTTCCAGCTTTCGCTGTGACTGTGCTGCGTGTTCCGCTCAGGCCTGGCGGTTTTTTGGCTATTTCGAGTTACAGATGCGAGAGAGCTCTCAAAATAATGGAAGCCTGCCACGGGAATATGCGCAGCATGCGACAGCCGCAACCTGGTATTGCAATATCGGAAAATCAAGTCCATTATTTACTCTACGTGTGTCGATTCCCAGTCGACAATACGTTGAGCTGCTCTTGTTGCTCTTTCACTTATTTTAGTTCGTATTCCTTTGATGTTCTTAAAGATGTTGTTTTCGCGGGAAATATTTGTACCTGTTCCATAACAAACAGACACAGAAACATCCACACACATGCCATATCTTCTCCGGTTCAGAGTCATATCGCTCCATTTGTGTAATTGTCGTTGTCTAATGTTTTTCCTTGTGCCTGAATTTATTGCGCCTCCGTCTATAGCCAATTCATAGGGACTAAATGCACTGCATTAGCTTTCGCAGCATGGACTTTCGCAGGTCCTTCATTGAATATGCGATGAAAAATCCTTGAACCGGGGTAGTCGCAGGAGCCAGCGTTTCTAAAGTGCACCTGTAGAAACTTCAAGGCCATTTGTCGGAAGGTTGGCTACAGCGACACCACCTATTGAAGGATTTCTCATCTTTTTCAAGCTTACGCGCCTTCTTCTGAACGGCTCTCATGTATTGCATTTAGTAATTTATCACCTCCTTTTGTTAAGTAATCCAATATGCTATTCCTGTTTAGTAGCACATATATTTATTGAGGATGTACATTGAGGACTGCACGACCGTACAGATACGACAATGCATTACGACGTCATTAAGCGCACTGTCACAGCGCGTTTCGAAAATGCAGATACTATTTTCTTGTGAACTGCTCCACGATTTGACGCGTCGTGTAGTGATCGCTCCTTCTGTGAGCAGCCCTTGCTTTCCCTCGTAGAATCCGGAGTGAAGAAGAATTTGACGCGTTGAAAGGTTCATACCTTAGATGAACAGCTGATGTGATCTTCCTCACAGCATGCCTATTTTAATGTCTCGGAAAGTTGCCAGGAAGAAAGTGATTTATGATTTTCTGCATCTTACGTCCGCATTCAGTATCAAGTGCAACAGACGACCACCGGGCTGACGTGCGCTGACATGCTTTTATGCGAAAGCATTAGTAGCTCATAGTGCGACCGCGGAGCCATCGGCGAGATGTCGCAGAACTGTGGCACCTAAATTAAGTCAGCTTCGTGATTGCGCAAGTGGTTGTTTCAAAAGCAAACGTCCAGTTTTCCTTTGTTGAGAAGCCGATCGTTTGGCGGCAGGGACTAAATGGCGCCTAAGTTCCAGGCAACGCGAAATTTAGAGAGGTTGGCTGCGCAACCTGCACGGGTAGCTACAGCGACGCATCGTCGTGGCCGACGATGAGCTGCATAGTTACCCTGCTCACGCCACGCGAAAGTGATGAAGTACGTGCAAGGCGCATGGAACTGGACAATACAGGGTGCTCTTTTTAGCCAAAACAGATTTTTAATAAAAATTCTATGACAGCCACGCTCCAGTCGTTTTCGCACACATACTCTACGTCGAGGTGGAAATACTTTGCCACAACTAAAATAACATTAACAATACTAATCCACAAAAGCTCGTAAATTAACTATTTAATTATTGACTTGAGGGCAGTAGTTTGTATTAGAAAGCTGTAGGGTGTGCTGATTCATGGCATATATATATATATATATATATATATATATATATATATATATATATATATAGAGAGAGAGAGAGAGAGAGAGAGAGAAATTGTAAATGTTGCACGCAATTCGAGTCATTCATCATCGAAATTTAGGGGGGAAATCGAAACTGATCGAGACCAGCGAGCACAAAAGGCGGCATCTTGTTATGTCAGACCGGAACTACCCGTGTCAAGGAAGTGACGAAATTTGCATGATTGTGCGTCATGGCCTCTTCATTTTGTAAAATTATCTCACTTGCGCCAGCGGATCGCCTTACTTTGCGTATATTGTTAGGTGCTGATCTGTTTCTTTCGAAAGAAAATTGCATTCTCAACTTTTTTCTTTCTCTGTGAAGCATAAAACTGAGGGGCAGTCACTGTGCCGCATCTTCTTGCAGACAGACGAAAGTTTTTCGCTTCATTTTATAGACTAAGAAAAAAAAAACAGATAAGCACCACACATGGCACCCACAGAATATACTGTCTGCTTGTGTATTTCGGAATTCTCGCCGATTTTCCTGACGATATCCTGCTTTGGCGCGCATCGATTCCAATTTACCCCCGTATTCTTCAACAAGCCTCGACTCGAATATCGTCCTTCACTTGAGCGAGTTGAGCGCAACACCGCTGCTCGACTGAAAATGACACAGCGCTTCTCGAGAATTGCGGCCGATTATCGCTGATATACAGTGACTTGTTCTGCCTAGAGACGGCGATCCCATCGATATTCTCAAGTCAAGGTGGAGCGTTAAGTGAAGAGACGTTCTAGAATACGGGGGTCAGTCACTTCCCTGTCGCGTGTTGTTGCGGTCTTACGTATCAGAGAGGGCGTGTTTTCTGCGCGCCGAGCGCAATCACTTTCAAGTTCATCCTTGAAATTTGATGATGAATTTTTCGAATTGCGTGCAACTTTCGTGGTTTCTCAAAAATGTATATGCCATAAATTCGCACGCGCTACAGCCTTCTATTATAAACAACTGCCCTGAGGTCAGTCAATGAGAAAGTTAATTTACGCGCTTTTGTTCACTAACCTTGTCAATGTCATTTTAGTTGCCGCAAATGTCCGTCTCGGTGGAACAGTGGCTACGGTGCTAGGCTGCTGACCCGAAGGTCGCGGCTTCGATCCCGGCCGCGGCGGTCGCATTTCGATGGAGGCGAAATGGTAGAGGCCCGTGTACTGTGCGATGTCAGTGCACGTTAAAGAACACCAGATGGTCAAAATTTTGAGAGCCCTCCACTACGGCGTCTCTCATAATCATAGCGTGGTTTTGGGACGTAAAACCCCAGATATTATTATTATTAGTCGCCGCAAAGTATTTCCGCTTCGTCATAGAGTACGAATGCGAAAACGACTGCAGCGTGACTGTCACACAATTTTTATAAAAAATCTGTATTGCCTAAAAAATAGTCAACGTTTCGCCGCAAGGGCGAAGCAATGAATGCGATAGCGACAAAGTGCAATGTCACGCGAAGCATGGTAAGCAGCTTGAAACGTGCAGCGCGTTGCTCAAGCACAACGACGCACGAAAAGAAAACACAGGAGGAGCGCGAATGAACTGTCACAGCTGGACACTAAAAGCGCGCTATACAAACACAAAGAACGACACACGAAACAAACGCACAGGTACGGGACGAGCGCGAACTAACAACTTTCACAACTGTTATTTCTTGGTGTTAGGGCAGCACGCTGCTTTCGCAAACGTGGCCGCTGCAGCGATCGAAGTGACCTTCGAGCGCTCTGTAACGTCAACGCAAACTTTGCGGTGAAAGCACAAGGCGTCCAAACCGCCCCCATCACGAGATAAGGGCACACAAACGGGTGACCACGCACTGTAGGGTAAGGTACACGTGGTACAGGAGCGCGCGCATCGCAACGAGCTGCGCGACGGCATTTAAAGCACGCCCTTCGCGCCATCTCGTTGGTGAGAAAGAGAACACGCTGAAGGGCCCCCGAGCTGTGGCTACCGCCAGCGGTAAATGGTGTATATAAATGGCTCACCGTTAGTGTGCTGAACGACGTACGCTCCGTGGCCGACTCGTCTAATGCTGCGCGCTGTGGAGTGAGTGGTTGCAGGTGCCCAGGTCGCGAGCTTCGTAAAATATTTTTCTGTGATTTATATATATATATATATATATATATATATGTTTGTGTGTGTGTGTGTATACAGGACATGACGGCCACGGAAACGGCGACAGAAAAGACCAGCCGAGAGTGTCCATATAATTGTTATCGCAATAAAAGCACCGTGTATACTATATGGCCTAATTCACTCGGCTCCGGAGAGCACCATCTCAAGGCTCTTTCACACTAGGAAATCCGCCGTCTACAGTGACAGGAATGCTTCTGCCGCCGAAATTCCGCGTCGTTCACTCTGCTTACCAACCACAGCATCGAAACGCGATGAAGCGCCATATTCCGTGTTAAGCGCTAACCATAAAGCAGGCGCCGGATATCATGGATGTTCCCGGGGCCCGCCGGCTGTCCGCTCGTGTTGTTCGCATATCGTTATAGCGAATCACGTAAACAGGCCCACAGTTGTCGAACTGCTGGGTCTGCTGGCAATCAACTTTCTGGCGATGTCTGAGAAGCAGAAACATGCATTCGCCGAAGAAGAAACGACGCAAGCAGTGGTGGTTGGCTCGTTGATTTGCGAAACGCGAGAAGTTTGGTCGCGGCGAGATAATGCGACCCGTTCTGCGAGGTCGCGACATGGTGTATTTGAAAGAGTAGGTCGAGGCATATTGCTACTCGTGACAACATTCATGGTGCTTCACTTGGCGCTTGTCGAAAAGATGGTAGTGATTACGGACAACGTTCTTGCTACGGGCTTCGTCGACTACGATATGACAAACGCGCCGCCGTTTTTCGCATTTTCTACTCGCGCTTCAATTGGGTGGCGGTGACGGAAACCGCGGCAGCTGCCGCAAAAGTCGGTCCGGAACCGATCGGTGCGGAAATGGCTGTTGCGGCGGTTCTCGCTGCCGCCAAAGCGGATTCCGCGCCGCTGTCGCCAAGGAATGTCTCAGTGCGCACGCGGAATAAGGGCCCAGCGATAGTTCGCCGCAACACTACACTTAGCGATAAAGCTCAGTGACGAGAAACGCTCCCGCGTTTCGATATCAGATTTTTCTCAGATCCCCTGCTGGTTTATTCACTAGCTAAGAAAACAAATTATTTACGTAGGTTCAAACATACGTGTGCCAATAAAGGGACTCTAGGATCACTAGGATCCACTTTCTCTACTAACAAGGCAGAAAGGCTCTCATAGATCTTATAATTTACTTCCATTATGTGCATTGGAGTCTGAACGCAGGAAGGATGTCTAGAAATTGCGACATAATGAAATCCGCACAGTTGTAAATACACTGTGAAAGAAAACAGTCTCTTACAAGTTATAGAAAAGGGATCATACTGATTAACTCTGGAAATAACCACACAACAAAGCATAACACTGCTCATAAAGCTTTGACATTTTTCTGAGCTTTTTCTAATCCTTTGTATAGTTGTTGCATTCATCAGAAAAAAATGAAAGCTTATTTCACAGAGAATAAGTTGTCCATTGTTTACTGGGCAAGCACCGTTCCTGCTTATGAAATGCTGCTTACACGCCGGCTCCTAATAAGTCCCTTTGTTTGTGATGACTGCAGACAACCCGAAGCCATCATGAGATGTCGCCCTGCCACCAGCTGCCCAGGATGTGCAGAGGAGAAGTAGGACAAAGGTATGTGCCTTCTTGCTCATTTCTTCTGAACGGTGAATGTATTCACTCGAAGATCGCGAAGAGAGCAGTTCATTCATACACATTTAACTAGATAACGTTTTATAGAGGTAGATGATTTGACATTTTGTCTATTTGTGAATTTGAAAATACGTTACTTATTACGTATTATTACGGCGACACGTGTTCGCACTTTTGTGTCGCTGGACCGCACTGTACCACTGCGAGGCTGTGCACCCTCTGAGTTGTACTGCCATCCGCGTCTGGCTAAGAACCGTTTGCTGAATATATTTCTTTGATTCTCTCTATCACTTTCCCCAAATGTTTGAATGAACTGTTTTAGTTTTACCTGTAGGTGCGCCACACTCGAAGCCAGGTATGTATAAGTGTTTTAGGCTTATATCCCAATCTCACCCAGCTTTTAGTTTTACCTGTAGGTGTGCCACACTCGAGGCCAGGTATTTATAAGTACGCGTATTTCAGTCTTATATCCCAAAGTTCATACAGCTGTCAACAATTTTCTGCAAATTCCTGAACTGGATTAAAAAAGTGTGCCATACTGTACCAAGCTACATTTTTCACTTCGATTTTGTAGCTAAGAAAATAGCAGCAAAAATATTGTTTTCAAAAATCGCTTCGTATCTTACATCAGGTTAAGCTGTATTAGTGAACGCAATACCTCGTACATTCAGGGTCTCTTATATTTACAAGTAAGTTTCACATAGTTTGGCTGTCAAAGCTGTGTCGAATATTGCTGTCCAATTTTTCCGAGCATACCTTTTACCGTGATTTCCATTTACAAAACGAACGCTGCTGTTTTGATTGACCACCGACATACGCAGATTCATCCAAAGCCGATGCTGTTGCTTGCAGCAAGGTTACAATGGTGCTTAGCGTACGTGAGAATTTCTGCATGGAGCAGAATACTTCGTTAGGTGACATCTAGCAGCTTATCCTGGTGATAGGGCTTAACGGAGTTGCCCTGCCAACAGAGCTGTTAATAATTTCGAAAGCTATTTGTGATGTTTCATTTGTTGTTTGAGGTAGATGAGCTAAGGGAGTGGCTTCAACTCTATTCCGGGTCCTACTCTAACTTATACGAAAGCACCATAGTTTTAACCGCAAGTAAATTAGCCATTTACTGTATAATATAGCATTGCTTACTGATGTCAGACTGTTAATGCTATTCACTTAATGATAGAAGTACTGACAACTGGGCTAGTTGGTAGGGATTCATAATTACTAAACGGCGCCACGAAGCAAGACGCTAACACGAGGGAGCACACAAAACAAAAGCGCCGAACTCTCAACTGAACTCTTATTCACATGCGCAGAACATACATACATAAACACACACGTGGCCTCATACAGATAACAAACAAGAAACCGGAAAACGATACAATGAACAGAAAAAAAACAAAAATACCTCTACCCATTCAAGTACAATATTTCTGTATGCTGTAAGGCTACAGATGGGCAGCTGATGCACGACTCCTTTTGATTATGTGTACGCAAAGCCTCGATTATCTCACGAGTTGTCGGGTTATTATGCCTGAAACCATGTTAGTTTCGCTGAATAGATCATTTTCATAAACCGCAAGTGCGCTTCCCTGTGCTGCATCTTCGCCTTACTAATGGCGGCACCTGTCGTCCTTCAAGTGGAGAGCAGGTCCTAGTGGAACGTGCCATGGCTTTTCTATCATGCGTCTTTATACCAAGGGAGCCCAGTGAACGTTTTCTGCGCCATCGGGCAAGCAAACTGCGCTTGAACACGCTGTTTGCAGTAAGTGACCAACCGCCATTAGTAGGGCAAGCTGCATTGCAGGAAAGCTAGCTTTACAATTATGAAAACAGTTTATTGGGGTTCGCATCCACACTGCTGGCAATGCGCTGCCATATGTGATAAACCATCGCTACGTAGAGCTACGCCATGCTCTCTTAATCTAACATGAACGCACCTTCCTGTCTGGCCTATGTATGCAGCGCCGCATCACATGGGAATTCGGTATACTACACCCTTAGAACACTGAATTGCTTGGGATGGGCGTTTTACGCCACATCCTACCTTCTTCTTTGCTTTTTTCATCTCTACTTTTTTTGTTTACACGTCCGCAAATTCCTCCTAATTTATTTGGCACCGAAAAAAAAAACAACTTTCACACCGTATCTGCCAGCTACGTTAGTCCATGCGAAAGTGCGTGAACATACGGCACAACCGCGACATTTCTGGCTTTTTCAACAGGTTCTTCTGAAGCTCCCTGCTTCTTGCGGACTTCAACCCTCGAATTACTTTTTCGCATGCTCTGGTCACCACATAATCTGGGAAACCCGCGCTTTTTATTCTCTCTATTTGTCGTGACACGCTTTCTTTCATCCTATGAGGACACGTCTTGTTCACCACCGAACGTAGACAAGAAACAGCGATACCATCCTTTACTACTTTTCGAGTGCCCTGAGGACTAGCTTAGAATTTCTTAGATACCTTTTTCGTTAATAGTAGTGGAGTGTCTGTTAGTTCATTCCTCGAAATTCTGACGTGTTATTTAAGGTCCACGGTTATGGGGTTTAAACACAACTTGTACTCGCAGAAAAAAGGTATCTGCATTGGATTGAGGATTGCCCCGTTTTGAGCAATGTCTTTTTAGGGTGTATTGATGAACAATTAGAACGGAAGCTAGCCGGGTGTGATGTTAAAATTTTCAGATACGTTGATGATTATCTGATAATAGGAGACGAGAACGGAGTACCAAAATCAGTGAATGATATACTTGATCTGTTCCAATTAGAAGAAGGCAAGGGCCTCAGGTTTAGGTTTGAGGTTCCTCAGCAGAAAAAAGCTACGTTTCCTAGATTTGATGTTCGTCACTACTAATCACGTTTGTTGGTAATTGTGGCCGGGCTCGAAGATTGAAATGCTAAGCTACTCCTCAGGGCACTCGAAAAGTAGTAAATGATGGTATCGCAGTTTCTTGTCTACGTTCGGCGGTGAGCAAGAAGTGTCCTCATAGAATGGAAGAAAATGTGGCACGACAAGTAGACAGAATAAAAAGCGCGGGTTTCCCAGATTATGTGGTGACCAGAGCATGCGAAAAAGTAATTCGAGGGTTGAAGTCCGAGAGAAGCAGGGAGCTTCAGAAGAACCTGTTGAAAAAGCCAGAAATGTCGCGGTTGTACTGTATGTTCACGCACTATCGCATGGACTGAAAAACGTAGCTGGCACATACGTTGTGAAAGTTGTTTTTTCGGTGCCAAATGAATTAGGAGGAATTTTCGGACATGTGAAAAAAAAGTAGAGATGAAAGAATTGGGGGACCCTTAAGCTTCGCCTTTAAGAGTTGAACGCGATAGCGTTATCTCCTGTCCCTAGTGCGTACTTCAACCACTCGGTGCATGCTCTTTATTGTATGATGTTACTCCAGCAGTTTAGAATTGTGGCTACAATGTAATCGATAAAGTTCAAAGTGCCTTGTGTCTGAAGCTTTCGCATATGGCTGCATTCTGTGTAATGGGTAGCATGCTTTAAACCACGAGCAATTTCGCGCGTTAAATGTTTTCGAACTTGCCATGCACCCACTACGTTGTCTTAAGGGAATACGCGCAGTAACGTCTGTGCCTTTTGTAATGGGTGGCTGTCATGGTCTGACGCCCGATGGCAATGTACGCTTGTACCACGCAATATTTTTGCGATATTACATGTTGTATTGTGACGCCTGTATACACACAGGACACTTGTGTGTAAAGCATGAAAGTTATTTTCACTGCATTTCCAAGCAGATGAAGTCATTTTCAATGTAATTCCAAGCAGAAGCGTGGCTGTGTGGTAGAACACCTGCTTGCCACGCAGACGGCCTGGGTTGGATCTTCACTCGATCCCTGCAATTTTTAGTATTTATTTTATTTGCATCATATTTCGGTCATGGAGAAGATGATGATTTCTCGCTCACAACCAACGACGCCGACGCCGACACCGAGGCCGGAATTTCAGCGAAACGAGCTCTTTAACGCTATCCAGTTAAAAAGCTAAGAAGAATGTAGGATGTGGCGTAAAGCACCGATCCCAAGCAATTCAGTGTTCCAAGGGTGTAGTATACCGAATTCCCGTGTCATGCGGTGCTGCATACATACGACAGGCAGGAAGGTACGTTAATGTGAGATTAAGGGAGCATGGAACAGCTCTACGTAGCGGTGGTTTATCATATATGGCAGCTCATTGCCAGCTGTATGGATGCGAACCCCAATTCAGCTAAACTAACATAGTTTTCAGGCATAATACCCCTACAAGTCGTGAGAAAATCGAAGCTTTGCATACACATAATCAAAAGGAGTCGTGCCTCAGCTGCCCATCTGTAGCCTTACAGCACTCATAAATATTGTACTTGGATGGGTAGAGGTATTTTTGGTTTTTGCTGTTCATTGCATGGTTATATATGTGTTCTGCGCATGTGAATAAAAGTTCAGTTGAGAGTTTGGCGCTTGTGTTTCGTGTGCTCCCTCGTGTTATCGTCTTGCTTTGTGGCACCGTTTAGTAATTATGAATCACTTAAATATATTTGTAATTACCAGCAGTATTTCGGCATTCGGCCTCATTGGTTTGTTCATTATTTTACATGCATTCTGACCATGTAACTCAAGTGCGGCAACAACAATCTAGTGTGAACAGTTTGTTTCTCCCAGCTGTTGCTGTCTTAGCGGATGCCTCTTATAACAGGGTGTTTCACGTAATGAGACAAAAATATTAAAAAAAACGGAACCAAGGACGTGCGGTTTGCTATCAAGCGTCGCTATTTTGGGCATATGTATATTGCGCCTATTAGTTAATTAGGATCATTTATGCTGAATTGCTAATAGCCACCTTATAGCCAATTGCGTTTCGCTGAAGAGAGCATTCCAAAACAATTGATCTAATTTTTTTTGCATCAGTCGCTGTAGAAATAAAAAACCCGCATTTCCCCGAAGGGGAGTATGAGGAAGTGCGAAGCACGGGGTGATGCTATGAGGGGGCGCGCGCGACTAAACTGCAGAGCCGAGCGAAGGAGACGGCAGCGAGAGAGCACGCGCCAGCCGACCCACGGAGGTCTGGCCGTTTTTAAGTGCAAAGCACTTTTACTGATGATGATGATTAAGTGTAATTAATGATTTAAAGTGTTGTTGTCATGATGCATTTGTACACACACACACACACATTTATATAGAAGGCGCGGGGCGCGCGCAGCCACGGAGCGGAGGGCGGAGCGCGCGCAGTCACGTGGGGCGTGACGTCGCTGCGCCGTTGCTACAGACGCTCCTCTCCGCTCCTCGCGCCGTTGCTAGGGGAGAGGAGGAAGAGCGCGGATGCCGGCGGAGTTTTCGGGGTCGCTTAAGAAGTGCATTCGCACTTAAAACAAAGTGACTGCGCTCGTGCACTGCCGTACTGCAGCGCTCTCAAACTTGCTTCGAGTGAAACAGACGGCGCGCGGACCATGATGAAATGGGCGGGCGTGACTCCAGGCATCGGCTTTCCTGTGCGCCAGCATTTTTGACGACCGCACGCGGCAGGGAAACACCACCGCCTCAGATAAGCGATAGGTTGACGGTCCGCGCGCCAGTTGTTTCTCTTGAAGTACGCTTTAGAGCGCTTGAGTACGGAAGCGTATGAGTGCATTCACACGCTTTTACTTAATCTTTCGCGGGTGTTCGCCGGAATAAAACCATCACCCATGTTATTTATTCCTAGTTACGTGAAACACCCTTCCATTATTCCACGTACCACACCAAAATGTTACTTGTAGCTTATTATCACAAGTCTATAAGGGCTTTAAATCACCTATTTTTTTTTTTTTACATTTCAAGAAAACACGCGCTTCGAGTCAATAAGGCGTCATGATTAACGGTGTCAAACACTACACCGCTAAGAACCACACGCACTCCACAAAATAGACCCTTTTAGCTGGACGTACG
>JALIZH010025552.1:0-26283 GCA_030522465.1 Rhipicephalus appendiculatus
GGCTTGAGTAATGCATATTTAGAACCACCCCTCATATATATATATATATATATATATATATATATATATACATATATGAGAACTAACAGACAAAGACGCCAAGGAAAGTATAGGGGAAGCTATTAGAAGTAATTGTAATGTAAATGTGAAGAAAGGAAAGTGGATGAAAAGATAACTTGCCACCGGCAGGATCCGAACCTGCGACCTCCGAATAACGCGTCCGGTGCTCTACCACTGAGCTACGGTGGCGGTCATCCCCCCGTCCACTTTATAGGGTATATATGTCTACTTAAACGTGGGAGCGTTAGTCAGCGCCGCCTGTCGCCATTACGGCGAGTGTGGAACACTCTTTCTTCACATTTACATTACAATTACTTCTAATAGCTTCCCTATACTTTCCTTGGCGTCTTTGTCTGTTAGTTCTCATTAATACTGTGTTTAACAAAGCAAACGAGCCCTTAAGTTTACAATTCTGTCCTTTATATATATATATATATATATATATATATATATATATATATATATATATATATATATATATATATATATATATATATATATGTTTATTAAATACACTAGTTAGTGCCAAGTAATGCCAAATGTCTCGTAATTTGTTCAGTGAAGAGCTTACCTGACCTGTTAACCATCCTGGTACATTTCGTTCAAAATTTGTCAACCGATATAATGTATAACCTACTTTGAAAACACATACCTATTTGGTAACAACAGATGGTAATAGCTCACTGAAAGCACCTTCACTGATCTCTTAGCTTGCATCAAGAACCTGTTATACGTTATATTTTTGTCAATAAAACAGCAAATCTTTAACAAAAGATCGAGTCTTAGCAAACAATGTAATGTACTAGCACTCTACTTAGCGATGTAATAAGCGAGCCTGATGAAAAACTAGACACAATATGGAATTGAATGGAAAGTCTCAGTCAGTGTAAAATGATAATATAGAGGAAAATAGCAGACAGTTTATAAATCAAAGAGGTTCCAGCTGGTGTTTGGTTTCTCGTTAAGAAATATATGTCCTGTATTTGGTTTCTATTTAAGAAATATTATGCGCTGTTGGGCAAGAAATGATGTATACATCTGAATAAACAGTGCACTGTTCTGTTAGACACGTGTAAAGGGAAAACAAACACTCTTTAGGGATTGCATGGCATTTTGCATTGTTATTTTAATGTCAATAGTGAACCTTGAACATTACATTAATTAAGAGGAGCCTGTGCTCAAATATCAAGACGTCGTTCTTTCAGTACTGCGAGTCCAAGTGGTACGTGCATCATTCTGTACCTAAAGGTAGCATATACAGTAATTCTAGAACAAATATCCGCAAAGCGCCTCCTGTCTTTTCTTTCTTTTATATATATATATATTTTTTTTTTTGCACCGTGGCTGAATAAGAATGCACTCATACGTGAGCAAAATTAAGTCCTAGGGTCTCCTGTGTCGTGTCTAGCACGCGATCTCATTATAACGCACACCGAAGGGGCATGTACACACTCCTTGATTAATGTTGAGCACCACTTCGTTCATCGTAAAATGATCCGCGCGGATCACGGCTGCGCTCACAAACATATATTTGTCAGCGAAAAAGCCCAAACATTACGGCGTCAGTCATGTCTGCGGCAAACGGCTCAATCTGTACGGAGCACGGCTTCAGCGCGGCAGCGCAAGCTAGGGCTTCCTGCGTCGTGTCAAACACAAGATCGCGTTATAAAGCACACCAAGGGGGGCATGTACACACTCCCAGATTAATGTTGATCATCACCTTAGTCCATGTGAAACGATCCGCGCATACACCACTTGGTCCATCGTAAAACGATTCGCGTAACACGCGTCAGCGAAAAGCCCCAAACGGCGTCGCTTACGGCTTCAGCGCAAAACAAACTGAACACGGGTGAGACTGTTTTCACAACAAATCCGTGCAGGGCGGGGCCTCGCCTCGATGACGTAGGCACCATTTTCCTTTTTCTTTCTCTCTCTCTCTGCGTTTGACGGCGCGGTGGCAACACCACTGTTGGCGGTGGTCACCATCTTTTTTCTTTTTTTTTCTTTCTCTCTCTCTCTGCCTCTCTCGGTTTGGCGGCGCGAGCGCGGTTCGCAGCGTGCGTGCGGCGTGCTTTGTCTTGCTTCATCTGTTGCCGGAGGCGCGGAATGCAACGATGCACGAGCCTTCTGACCGACAAAATGTTATCGAAAAGTACCTCCAAGGGTTACATCATTATGAAGACGGCTACTCCCACGGCTACCTGAAGTCAGACGGTGAGCTTAAGCTCTTTGAGAAGGTCCTTGGCTGCCGTCAACGAGAGGCAGGCCCGCAGCCGGGAGGGGGGGGGCTAGGGGCCCGGCTCCGCCTTCCCCCCGAAATTCGGAAGGAGGGGAGGTGTTTTACCGAGAATAAATAATGAAAACAGAGGGGTTCTTCAAGGCCTTCAACAAGTGCCCCCCCCCCCCCCCCCCGAAAAAAAATCCTGGCTACAGGCCTGACGAGAGGTATGCCGTGCGGACATCAAGAGACCTGAACAAGTCGTCTAAATGTAAGGATGTATCGACTGCTTCTCAATGTGTCGCTATGCGGGTAGATTTAGCATTGAAAAACGCAGTAGTAATTTCAACCAGGGACTCAACACGGCAGAACGACTTGTGTTCAGTTAGGGTTAGTGCCAGGGGCGTAGCCAGAAATTTTTTTCGGGGGGGGGGGGGGGTTCAACCATACTTTATGTATGTTTGTGTGTGCGTTTGTACGTGTACGTGTATATATACGCAAGCAAAATTGAAAAATTTCGGGGGGGTTTGAACCCCCCCCAACCCCCCCCCCCCCTTGGCTACGCCACTGGTTAGTGCAACACTAGACAAAGGATTTCGCGTTCTTGAAGATCGGATTATCATTGTTTTGGTTACCGGTTCACAGCTTTCCTGGCACCGATTTATTTCGGTTTGAGTGGAGTGTTGCTCTGGTTACCGGGACATGACCCGAACTTGAGAAATTCTGATAAACGTAATTGGAACTTAACTGTTATTTTTCGGTTTCAGTCATGATTAGAACAATGACAGAGCAATCGTGCGCAACACGAGACACTATTTGCAGTTCGGCTGTACTCCATGTCGGGACATGGCCGTATGTGCCATCCGTCATCCTGCTAGAAGTGTGAATTAGACGTCTAGAGCAAGGCATAGGCCTGATGTTGAACTCTGTATATGAGATGCTGAAGTGTCAGCGCCGAGCTTTTTGTTGTATTATATTAAAGTCCCAAGGCCCAACCAAACTGTAGCATGTTGGTGCTGCTGCTTTAAAGTTGCTACTTCTTAAAACCACACAAAATATTCTGGGTGATGTCCGCACAGCATATACCTCTCGTTGACGGCAGCCAAGGACCTCTCAAAGAGCTTAAGCTTATCGTCTGACTTCAGGTAGCCATGGGAGTAGCCGTCTTCATGATGATGTAACCCCTGGAGGTACTTTTCGATCACATTCTGTCGGTCAGAAGGCTCTTGCATCGTTGCATTGCGCGCCTCTGGCCACAGACGAAGCAAGACGCCGCACGCACGCCGCGAACCACGCTCGCGCCCTCGCGCCGCCAAACCGAGAGAGAGAGGGAAAAAAAAGAAAGAAAAAGAAATGGCGAGCACTGCGCCGCCAAACGGAGAAAAAAAAGAAAATGGTGCCTACGTCATCGAGGCGAGGCCCCGCCCTGCACGGATTTGTTGTGAAAACAGTCTCACCCCCCACTGAACACGGACGCCGCCATCTTGCTTGAAAAGAAACAAAAATCAACAAAATATACCGGAAGCGCGTTTAGATCACGTGACCACCTCCAGCCAATAGCGGCGCAGCATTTCGCCATGGCATACAGAGCGAAACGTGGCCATTTCAACTAGAGTTACAGCTGTATATGCTACCTTTAGGTACCTAAAGGTAGCATATACAGTAACTCTAATTTCAATAAGGTGCCCCCCCCCCCCCCCCCCCCTTCCGAAAAAACATTCTGGCTACGCCCCTGTGCACGCCATTCTTGCCAAGTGCATAGGCCGTGATTTCGATGTGAATGTTGCAGTTACGTTGACGGGATAATGCTGCTGCGTTGTCTATTACCGACATTGCGTTAACATTGTTAAGTAACGTTTCATCAACATTGCTTAAAAGCAATGTCACCGTTTCAACAGTTATCAATGTTACAGCAATGTTACCATAAGTTGTCCAACGTTGCGCAGCAAAACACAACGTTCGAAACATTGCTCTAATGTTGCAGCAACATCTTGTGCTACCAGGTACGTATGTCCGTCCCTCCCTCCTGCGTCCCACGTCCGGCGTCCCGCGTCCAGCCACTTTCATGAAGTAGGGAAGCACCAACTATGCGAACCAGAACACTCAAGTACAATAAGGCCGTCAACCACCACTACAGTCACAAGAGTCATATCTGAGAGGGCACAGATTGGCTGCTTAGCAATGGCTAGGCAGGTGGTGGGTGCAAGAAAAGAATAACACGCACTACTGGTGGTGTCTGTCGCCCAGGTTGACTCCATTCCTTGATCTTGCTTGCATGTGCTTGCGGGGGGCTTTGTCCGTCCCTCCTTCCAGCGTCCCGCCTCCCACACCCCCACAGCGCATGCGCGTCTCCTCCCCCCTCTCTCTCCTCTAGGAATTCTCTACTCCACGGAGCAACCCCAAAATGGAGTTCATTATAGCACTGCTAAACAGTCAGTCCCTCAACGCACACGCCAAAGACATCGAACGTAATCGCGTCCTAACCAAAGCAGACGTGCTCTGTCTCACGGAAACGTGGAACGCCGCAAGACCGACGATCAATGGCTACGAAGCGATCGTGTGTACTGAGGAGGCAGAACGTCCTGCCGGTGGTGTCGCCATATACGTCAAACGCCACCTCCACGCAAAAGCCTTAGATCTACAACCTACCGGCCAAGGACACAACCGAGAGCGCTCGGCCGTTAGACTCTATATACTTTGACAACAACATCGTCATCATGACAATGTGCCTCGCACCCAACATCTCCAGAGGCACCGTCGAACATTACCTAGAAATTAAAAGGCGATGGCACAATACACCAGTCTTGGGCAGTAACTAGTTACTAGTAACGCGTTACCGGTAACTAGTTACTTTTTTCGGTAACTTGTAACTGTAACTAGTTACTTTTAAGTTAGAGGAACTTGTAACTGTAACACTGTTACTTTTTTACACGGTAACTGTAACGGAAAATACCGTTACAGTTACTTCTGTTTTTATAAAAAAATTATACTCGTTGAACTCGCTGAAAGCCGATGTTAAACGCTTTTCACGTTTTTGCACTTTGTTTTTTGCCTTTTCCTCTCCGCGGTTTAGGAGAAGAGGGCGCTAAGAAAAATATCTTCCCTGCAGAAGACCATGTTGGGAGTTTACTTTTAAACTACATGTCCCAAATCAGTCATGTCGCAACTGAACCGCTTGCCAACTTCCCGTCCCCCCGCCCCTTGTTTTTTTAGGGGGGGGGGGGGGGTTGTACCCATTTTGTCACTTCAGCTTCTAGCTCTGTTTTTAGTGTGCCGGTGGAGTATTGCTTCGTCCGAGGCGCCGAGCTAATAGTGTGTGACAGGCGGTTACAAAACTGCAGGGCGAAATGACTGAAACCCAGAAGTGCCGTGAACTAGTGAATCAACTTCAAACTTCTGTGTAACGGTGAGGATACGGCCAATGTAGCTCTCGCTAGAAAAATGAGCCGACGTCGATCAGTCCATTAGTCACACACGTCCTTACAAACGTTCGATAGGGAGTCGGTTGCTGTTGCAAGCCGATGGATGGATGGATGGTGGAACTTTATTAAACATAGTCCTGAGAGACGCGACTAGCGCGCAGTGGGCTTCTCCCACGTTGGGACGGGCAGGCTTAGCCTGACCGCCGCATCGTGGGCTCCCTGGACGGCCCAAAGCTGATCCCCCTTGTTGGGGCTTCTGATGGCGGAGCTCTACTTGGCTGGGTCGGCTTGTTCACTGCCCAGTAACGAGGGGCATCGCCAGAGCATATGCTCTAAGTTAGCTACTTCCCCACAAAGGGGACACGAACTTCTAGTGTAAGTATCCGGGCAAATTTTGTGAAATAAGGCCAGATTTGGATATGAATCAGTCTGCAGGAGTCTAAGCGTCATGGCCTGGGCTCTGTGTAGTTTTATGTGAGGAGGGGGGTAGACCCTCCTGCTTAGGTAGAAGTGCTGCGTAATTTCATTGTATGTGGTGGGCTGATCTCTACTGTCCAACGTCGTGGGCTGGGCAGAACCTCCGTGGGCGCGGAACGTCATACCTCGCGCCTTGGAGTGGGCCAGCTCGTTGAGGTTGGTGGGGCCTCCTTCAAAATGACCCATGTGAGCAGGGAACCACGTTAAGATGTGGTTAGCGATGTCTTTTTCACCGAGAATACGGCGTGCTTCCTTGGCGATTTCGCCGACGGCGAGGGCACGGACGGCTGCCCGTGAGTCGCGCGCTTCTCGTCGAGGAGAGCGACGGCGATGGCCACCTGCTCGGCAGCGCTCGAGGAGGAACATTCAATCGATGCGGCGTTGATGACCGAACCAGCTTGGTCGACCGAGACCACTGCGTATTTGTTGCTGTTCCCGTACCGGGCCGCGTCGACAAAACAGCTCTCCCCAGGGACCTCTGCTACACTGCGGAGGATCACCGCCGCCCTGGCCCGTCTTCTTCCCGTGTTTCGCAGCGGGTGCATATTGCGCGGAATGGGGGAAACGATGATTTGTTCACGTTGTCTTCTTGGCAATCCCTGGTAATTGTCGTCCACTGTGGTCGACGGGATACCCATGGCCATCAGGAGTCGCCTCCCAGCCTTCGTGCCCGAGAGTCTGATGACCTGTGCCCTCTCCTGTGCCTCCGCAATCTCCTCGAGCGTATTGTGCATTCCCAGCTGGAGGAGTCGTTCCGTCTGCGTGTAGTTCGGGATACCAAGAGCGCTCTTGATGCCTCTCCGGATCATGGCGTTTAATTTATCCCGCTCAGCCCTCCTCCAGACATGCATGGCCGCGACGTAGGTAAAGTGGCACAGTAAGAACGCGTGGATAAGCCTGACCAGGTTGTCTTCTTCAAGACCACTGCGTCTGTTGGCGACCCTCCTGATAAGGCCGATGGTGCTGTCAGTCTTTTTTGCGAGTCGGAGGATCGTTTGGCCATTGGTGCCCGACGACTCCACGATCATACCGAGGATGCGGATCGACGCGACCCTAGGGATTGTGTCCCCACTCTTCGTATGCAGGTTAATGTCGCTCTTTGCCAGGGGCTTCCAGTCTTTTGGCTTGCGTCCCCGCCTGCTGGGTCTATACAAAAGCAGCTCTGATTTACTCGGTGAGCACCTGAGACCCGTGTCCTGCAGAAATGACTCTGTGTAGTCGATGGCTTCCTGGAGGGCAGATTCAATGTGCGCATCGCTGCCTCCAGCACACCAGATCGTTATGTCGTCCGCGTAAACAGTATGTCCGATGCCTTGAATCTTGCGCAGACCCTCCGATAGACCAACCATGGCGATATTGAACAATAGCGGTGAAATCACGGACCCTTGCGGGGTGCCCCTATTGCTCAGTTCCATTTTGTCCGTTTCGATCTCGCCGACCTTGAGCAGGGCGCTCGAGGAAAGATCGAACGAAAGCATGGAAGCCCCCCCCCCCTCGCTTTCGTTCATGAGCCGGCATCGTCGCATGTTTAGGCCAGGGGTCGGCTACCTTTTGAGGCGGACAGCCAAGTTGCATAAAGCCGACACAGCGGGGGGCCAGACGGCTAAGCGGGGTGGAGGTATTTGCAGACAAAATGTAGGAATTTGCCGAATCGACAATAGTTAGCAAAACTGCTTGAAGCAATTTGTTTTCGCGAGTGACAAAGTGTTGTGTATGGCATAGATGGTGTGTTTCAACCCCTTCTTATTTGAAAACTGCCCGTGACACTTTTCAAGACACCAAGTGCGCGTGCTGCGTCACACTACCCAGTCAAAAAAAATCAATGGGTCCAATTGGAAAAATACCAATTGCCACTAATTGGTTTTCGACCAATTGGAATTTCGCCACCAGTTGAGAGCACACCAATTATATTCAATTGGTAGACCAGTTTACGTCCAATTGGTCAACCTATTGAGCACATACGGTCAACCAATTATAGATAACTGGTGTCCACCTAGTCAACCAGTCAATGTGAATTGGTGTCCAAATGGTTCACCAGTTGAAAAGATATGGTCATCCACTTGAAGATGACTGGTGCCCAATTGGTTAACCAATTGAACACGTATGGTGATCCAGTTAAAGATACGGGTGCCCAACTGGTCAACCAGTCAGTGTGAATTGGTGTTCAAATGGTTAACCAGTTGAAAACAGATGGTGATCCAGTTCAAGCCAATTGGTGCCAACAGGTCATCCAATTGAAGCTGATTGGTACCCAATTGGTTAGCCAGTTGAACAGATATGGTGATCCAGTTAAAGCCAACTGGTTGACCAGTTGAAAACGTATGGTCCCCCAGTTAGAGCCAACTGGTACCCAACAGGTCATCCATTTAAAGCCGACTGGTGCGCAGTTAGTTAGCCAGTTGAAACTAACTGGTGCGAAACTGGTCAACCATTTGATGTGCACTTCTAGCTGGACCCTAATATTCTTCAATTTGAAACTGGTGTTCCGCTGAAATACATGGGGCAATGAGTACACCAAATTGTTGAAGCAATAATGCTGGCAAGTTGAACAAAAATGTTCATCCTGACCAAAATGGTCCGGAATGCTTATTTGTGAATGATGTGTAGTGCACATGCATCAAATAAAAACCATACAATCGAAGTACTTGTTTTACGATAATTTATTACTTATACAAGTATTGTAAAAGTTAATGGGAAAATGACTAGACCAAATGCAGGCACTGCTTACTCATCACCTTGCAACTTGCTGCACTTATTCATGACTTTCCTGCGGCTTAAGGTTGTCCTTTTCCCTGAAAGTGTTGAAAAATATATAAGTGCATGAAAGTTGGAAGTTCACATCAGTAATGCTACATATACAAATGATGCAATGATATTGTGGTGCTTGAAGCACACTATGAACTCAATGCATGAGAGCTGGCCTTTTGCAACGTTTTCAATGGTAGCTTGCTGCAGAAATATTTTAACTAAGAAATGGACCTTTCAGAATACTAGAGATAGGTCTTGATGTTGCTTATTGCTGTAGGCAGAGTGTGTACCGTATTTACACAAATCTAGGCCAATAATCTTTTTCAAATACTCGTGCAACGTACCAGTTTACATTCGAGTGTTTAAAAAAGATTATTAAAAAAAAGGAGTGACAGCAGTGATTGTTTCCACAAGCATAATAACCGTGGACTGCTCACGCCATCAAGGCTCATAAGCTTGTCGATTCAAAGTGCACCCCGCAACTCTAGGTGTGCCCAGTGCCACGCTGTACCGTGAAAAATATTTAATTTTTTCATTTGGACACACCGGTCAGCCATCGATTACAACTTCGGCACATGTGGCAGTGGCTGCAAACGTGATAGCAGCCACTGACACACATGAAAGTGCAACGTATCGCTGACAGCCCTATTGCACTAAGCATTTTCGACTATCTCTTCGGCAGCAGGTTAGGCACAGTGCCACTTTAACTTGCTGCGTGCTGCTAATATGCGACAACCCAAATGTGTTGTGCCATCGTGGAACTGTGCAAAAAAGCAGTCGCCGCATTGGCCCAACACGATGCACACAACACCTGCTTGCTGTTAGAAGCGAACCCTTGCGCACAAGGAAATGGGACCACACAGACACATGGTAAACGCGCGCAGAAAAGGGTCCCAGCACAGTGATAGTGTGACAATACATAATAGGCTACACACCGCAGCAGGCGCCGGGTTTCAGGAGAGCAGCGTTCTTCAGCAGAGATCACTGTACAAGTACACACAAACACACGGGAGAAAGCTGGACGACTTGTCCGCTCTGCCGCCATATCAAGCTATTTCGAAATCCCCTTCATGGCTCTTTATATATCTGGGTTCGACTGTCCGTGTTTAGAGTTTTTTAAATAATGTAAACTTTCTTTTTTTTCTTTTTCCTACTGGGCCTACATTTGAGGTAACGTTTTCTTTTTTTTTCTGGCTTCAAACATTAAGGAGTCAGCCTAGAATCTGGGCTGGCTCAGATTTGAGTAAACAGGGTGTTAATTTGATGTGCTGTGAGCTCAAGACTAGTTTTCTCTGCATTATCTCACACATACTTCACCTAGATGTAAGCAAATGCACTGGCATGGCATTAAGTCAGTATAATGCTTTAAACACTTTTTAACAAGGCTGCATGTCATTTACAACTGCATACAAAGAACCTTCCCTAAATTAGTCAAAACACAGTTACAACAGCACCTCACCGTTTTGCCAGCCTCTTAAGGTCTGCCAGCTTCTCAAGCACGAAATGGCTCAGCTGCTTGAGGGCAGCAGGCACAAGGTTTTCAGGAATGCCCTGGCGCTGCAGTCTCCGTCTCTAACAGTCAAAACAAAAGGTTCACAAGGCCTCAATAACTGGTAGAAGAAACAGTTTTTAAACAAAAATAGAGTCTAAGACTATGGCCCGAGGCAGAATGACCAAAGACTGCACCAAAATATCATAAAAGCATGGACACTTACACTTGCCAAGGTGTCAGTGGAGTCTTGGCAGGCTGATCTAGAAATCGTGGACAGTGCTTCCCTGCAAGACACAAATGAACAGTGATTGACTTTAACACTGCAACTTCTAGTTCAGAGCACTGAAAAATTTATGGCAGCTTCGCACTAGCAGTGCCAGGCCTGAAGAAAGACCGGAGCTGGGCAGCCTTTCTTGTTCTTTCTTCCTTCCTCCCTGTTCCTTTAAATTTCTTTTTCTACGAGTTTCTTTCTCACTCTTTCTTCCCTTTCTTTCTCTCTACTTATTACTTCCTCTTTCTATGTCTTTCACTCTCTCCCTGTTTCCTTCTTTTTCTGTTTTGCTCTCAGCTTTTCAAGCTCTTTCTCTCAATCTAGTCTTTCAATCTTTTTATGTCTTTAGTCCCCTTATGTCTCTTTCTTTCTCTCGTGTTTCATGTGCTCCACTTCGCTGAGCAGAGTTTTCATTTAACACTTGCACCTGCTAGTGGGGACTTGCCCAATTCCTGTGGCACTTACCCAACTGAGGATTTTTGTTTGTGTTGAACAGATTACGTCCAGCTTAAAGGGGCCCTCCAACACTTTTTGAGCATGCTCAGAAAACGCTGCCGATCGGTAGTCCAGGCTCTCGAGAACACGCGAGCCAAATATTATAGCGCAGCACGCGGCGTGGAATTGACAATAAATTCTCAAAGTCAGCCAGAAATTGCTTTCTCTTCTCTCGACAAATGACGTTGCGTACCCAAAAATCACTCGTCACCGACGAGAGATTTTTTGTATCAGCCATTGGCTGATTTGAGCATGGCGCGCTCGGTAGTTACAGAGGCCGCCGCGGGAGGCCGCAACTTGTCCACGCGTGCGCGCGCGATCGCAATGAAAATTCGCGTATTCGAACAAAAAAAGAAAGAGAAAAAGCACTCAAGATCACGAGGCGCGCGTGACGTACTTTCTTTCCCCGTGCCATCCCTCCCTGCTTAGCTTCCAGCGCTTTCGACGGGACGAGAGAAGAGAGAATGCAATTGCAGCGTGCGAGAAATCTTTGTAACTCCACTCGTACTGGACGGATTCCAAAAATTTTTGCGGCAATGAATTCGTGAGGCAATAAGCTCCTTTAGTGAATCCATTCCATGGCTACTTGGAAAAGTGTTGCAGGGCCCCTTTAAACAGCTTCATTGTTAAAAACGTACAGGGAATGCTACAGAACAGCAACATACCTTGCAAGGAGCGGTTTTTCAGCTGCTCCTTCGGCCTAATTCCGAGAATGAGGTCTTTTACGAAAAGAGAATCCTTTTGATGGCCCTGAATGTGAATCCATGCACCAGAATTCATTCGAAGGCCACCGCCAATGTCCACCTGCATCAGAGGAATGTATTGGAACAAAAAAAAATCTTTTAAACAACCCTTTCAAAAAGCAGCATTTACTGTTAAGGCAAGCACAAAGAAAATTTCGCTTATGATGACAACTGTATGCAATACTAAAAATTCCTGAGGCTGCCCTTTAGATAAGCACATTACCATGGCATTCTCTTTCCTTGGGCAACCATCTGGTGGCGGTGTTGTCTCCCTTGGAACCAAATCCATGTCGTCTATATGGATGTGCTCCCTCCTTGAGTGGTCCGGTTTGCTCTTAATTGAGCCCGCAGCTCTACTCTAGCCTGCATCATTAACATGAAACATGGCTCACTACAAACAGCAGAACTCGGTCACTTTAAGAAGACAGCAGTCAGCAATCAATATTTAAAACAGACAAGCTTCAGCATAAAGGCTCACATCCAACAAAGAAATTGTACCAAAGGCAAGTAGTGTACTGACACGAGTTTTTCTTTGATGTCTGTCCTTCGTAGCGTCTCCCTACTTTCGCTCATTGCCAGGCCAACATGAACCAACTAGACCCTTTCGTCGCATTACTACGTAATAGTGTTCTGAAGACATAAATTAAGCTGGGAAAGACTTAACTAGTTCACCACGTGCCGTATGCTGGAAGCTGCGCAGACAAACGTCAAAAGTTGGGGAGGAGAGGGGTATAGATCTGGATCAGTGCATACATTTCAAGGGAAATTATCGAGTTGTGCTGTATCAAGGGAAATTATCGAGTTGTGCTGTACTGCATGGAAAATAGAAATAAATGCGATCCCTTAGGTATCCATCTCGCGTAACAAGTTTTATGCATATTGCATTTGCAAGGGCGCAAAAGACAGTTGAGCATATATAAAGGAAAGAAGTGTAAATTTTTAAGGGCTCGTTTTTTTTGTTAGGCATATATAGTAATTTACTATTATACTACACTAGCTTCATTAGGCCTATGTAAAAATTACGGAAGTTACAAGAATATATTTAAATTACATTTCAACACAAAAGTATATGTCATTGTTCAAATTATACCTGCCGACCGACCGCACGTACTGTACGTACGCACAGGATAGCATCAACAGCGATAGGCATATGCGCACCGCGGAACACAAACATGCGTCAAAATGGTCAGTTGTTGGGCTAGGTGGTTTGGCATATCATGCATAGGGGAGCGCGGATTTGTTTAGGAAGAAAGAACACACGTTGTAGAAAAAATATGCTTCAAAATTGCGTCTTTTCTGTCGTGCGTTCTTTCTTCCTAACCAAATCCGCGCTCCCCTATGCAAGACAAAAATGCACTTAATGTTTAACATGACAAGGCAAAATGAATGTGTGCCAGGGTCTCAAACGAAGAGCTTACCTCCCAAAGCTAAAATCCGAGCTCAGTAGTGATTCGAGGTCCCGTCCGGATCAGTCCATTTTACTGCATAAAAGAACTTCGACGTGGAAGTCCTTCGCGTGCAAGGGTCTGAAGTTTTCGATGTCGCAAATGTTCACAATCGCAAATTTGCGATCGTCTTCGTAGCGCACTTTTGCGTGCGTGATCATTCTGCAGTACACTGTAGTACACGTGAAGAAGAAGAAGAAAAAAAAAAAGGACACACAGCCGAAAGGACACACAGCCGAAAGATCACTTCGCGGGAACGTAGACAAGTATGCGGCGGCGTGCACGGTGCGCATGCTGAATGTAGCGCGAGCCGCACGCTCGTACTCCAGACCGACCGACGGATACACGTTTCCGCATAAAAACATCGTGCTGTATAGACGCATATGGGCTCTATATTAATATGTATAATTTATTTATGTTTTTGAGTATATATTGGTTCCCCAGATTCACAGATATTGCTATATATATTGAAATACGAAACTGCACATTTTTTCGTCACGCTGAACCAGCTGAATCAGTCAGGTTGTGCTCGTCACAGTTGGACTGGTTGGACTCAAGGTTGACATGGTTGGACAGTTGTGCAGAAGTGGGGGAAGTGGTGGACGCAGTGGAAGTGCTCGGTTGTGCGCTGAGCAACGGTTTGAGGATCTACACGTGCAACAACAAATCGCCTAATGCGATATCAACCATGGATTGGGCTTTGTGCTACCGAGAAGTACTAAGAGGACTTGCCAACACAATATTTGTTGGTGTTCAAGACTCACACGAGACTGCATGTCATCGTTCGCATAACTGAAACGCCTAGCGTTTTAACAATGGCTTGTGTGGGCGAACAACTTGCGTTTGTCCGCACATGTTGCCGAGGGTCAACGTGAATATCGGCGGCAGATATCGCTCGGCGGACATACCGAACTACTCTGTAAAATACTGTTTAGTAAACAATGTAGACTTGTATTGCTGCGACATTTGAGTACAAATAAAGTGATTGTGAATGGCAGCCGTTATTTAAGCGGATCACTGTAACTTGGGGCATACTCAATGAAGGTTTCAATTCAGAATGTGCATACATGGCTCAATTGAACAGAATAGATAAAAATTATTATGGCGATTAATTGAGCCTGGAATTCTGCCCTGACCTATACCAATTTAAGTTGCCATGTTAATAACAAATATCAATTTAAATATATATCAAACAAATTTTAATTGAAAGAACAACGTTCCAACAAGCTACCCAATTGGACCAACAAGCACTTCAATTGGGAGGCCAATTGGAATGCATCGTTCCAATGGTTTTCCAATTGGTATGTCTGCAACCAATTGGACGAACAAGCATTCCAGTTACTAGGCCAATTGGCAAATGGTGGACCAATTGGAATGGCCAATTGGAACTATGAGGTCCAATTGGTCTTTCCTATTGAAGTCTGGCACTCCAGTTGATTCCCAATTAGTTCCAATTGGGACCAATTGCTAGGAACTGGTATGACCAGTTGGACCCATTCACTTTTTTTGACTGGGTACATGAAATAATGCAGCCGCTGTTTAATTGGTAGAGAGTGGCATGACAGCCGCAGATGGTGTGTATCGTCGCAACATTTATTCACGGAAAATCGACTCGACATCAGTGGACACAAGCGGGTCAGTGGAGCCGAGAATGAAGAGGCACTCGATGCTCGCAAATTGTGCTGAGGCTGCTTCGTCTTCGCCACCATATGGATGGTTGTTTTACAAATTTGTGCTCATTTCCCCCTGTCTTTGCGCGTAATTGTAATCTATTTCAATGTGGAACGCGATGCCGCGTAATGAAAGCGGCCTGGTGTCATTACATTTGTGAAAACAAGTTCTACAACACGCTTCCATGCCCTCCTACTCCCTCGCTATAGTGCCTAGAATATACTGGCTAGTGTGCTGAGCGGAGGGGGGTTTTCAATGGGAGGAGGTGGCAGCGCCGGTGATGCCTTCCAACTTTGGCCGGTAGGCGGCGACGCTTGTCGCAAAGGTGTAGCACACGCGCCGGTGTTGCGGTGTATGTTAGTGCCTCCGCAGCTTATCAGGGCTCCGTTCCCCGCGTCCAAAGTTATCTTGGTGACGTTTGCGCTGTTTTTACCGTGTTCGCGCTAATCTTCGTGTACGAACGTGTAAATGAGAACTGCAAAAGAGTAATTATGCGCGTGTTGTGTGTTTTGTACATTATGTTTGATGAGCTGATGGCTAATTTAGTTGCGGAACGGTGGGATTTTTCAAAGTGAAGTTCAGATTACATTTTCAGTTATTGAGGTGGCGTGAAACTTTGAAAGTGAGTTTCATATCTTGGCTATACAGCAGTGGTAATGAAAGCTATGACTAAAATTTTCGAGGTATTTTAAAGGTAGACGGTTGCATTAGAGCTCAGAGATAGTTCGAAATTGTTTATTTTTTATTTTTGTTTGTTTTTCTACTAATGCACTGCTTAAATAATATCTGCCATCTGTGGAGCATTGCAATTTTGCAAAAAGGTAGTGACTAATGCTTTACAGTAGTGGAACTAAAATTATGAGCGTACAACAAAAACTATAGATTTGTCATGTTTTTTTACGTTTGTTGATTTATGAAAATGGCCACTTATGAATTATTTTTTATACTAAAAAATACAAATGCGCATAGGCTTTGACTCTAGTACCAGTTATGTAAATGCCATTAGATAACACGTGGAAATCTTTGTTTTCTTACGCCCGCTAGTTCCCGAGAAAAAGGTACAGCAATTCCAAAAAATGTTCTTTTGAGAAAAACGCAGAAATAACGTAGGAGTACGCGCGCATTACCTGTCAGTGTGTCAAAAAAAAAAGGGGACCTCAAATTCTTTTTGAAATCGCGAGTGCCCAAATGCGATATATTTTCTCAAAGAAATGCTCTATCAGATAATTTGAAATTATAAAATTGAATTTTTTGACCACAGGAAGTCTCACCCCCACCTTAAACTGTTAATTCATTGTGTTTAAAAGCAAGAGCGCATAATACTCATAAAGATATGCTTCGCACGAAAATGTTTTTCAGCCAATCACACTGCTAGACTGTAATGAAATGATCTAATGGAGATGTTGTTCTTGACTAATGACCCCTGTTCGTCTTTTTTTTTTTTTTTTGCGTTTACCTCTCTTTCTGAATCCTATTTAGACTAGCTTATGTTCATCGCATGTGGTCTAGAAAATACGGATGTCATGCTGGAAAACGAGGAACAGTGAAAGGGACCCCACCCCACCGTGAATTTGCATATTAACCATTCTCTGTTCAATGCACACTTGCTCATGTAGTAAAACAATGCAGCAGTACATCTGTACTGCAGAAACATCGAAACAACCGATCCCGAAGTATGGGGCCTGTGCTGATATCTGCAGCACTATACGAACACCATTTTGTTGTTGAGGCGAACAAAGTGCAAAAGCTAGTGTCATAATGTTTGCAAGAAAGATTAGTGCATTTGTGTAATACCAGCGATACATGGACATTTGTGATTACCGTCGACCCGCTCCGGCTCAAGTATCTGCTCGCGATTAAGTAGCGTGTCACGACCCGACTACCTCGGCACGTGTAGGTTACACTCTGCAAGTCCATGATGGTGCATCATACCGAGTGTGATGCGCCGCTAATATAATAAAATATGACCACGACTGAGAGGTGCGAATCGCAGTTAACTAGATCGACTTCGAGTAAAATCACTGCGTTGAAAACAGCGCGAGAACTGGATGAAGGCTTAGGAATAAACAACAGAAGCGCTGTTGCTTAGTCTTCGACCCGTTTTCGCGCTGTTTTCAACGGAATGACAAGTACCAACTTGCGCTTCAAGACACCCTTCTGCGAATAAAATCGCCAGTGAATGTTCCCGTGTAGCAGCGAAGAATCCGAGTCGGAATTGATCGCGATCGAAATTGCCGTGAGCAATTCCTTACGACACGATTCATATCCTTACGACACGATTTCTTGCGTCTAACGTGTCAAATTTCGCTGATTGTTTTCCACAGGCAATTTGGGTGTGTCGGTGTATATTCATTGCGAATTTTCTACTTCGCTTTGGTGGGGGGAGCACCGAGTCGCGAAAACTAGCAGACGACGTGAGGTACGCGTGAAATGCTTCGTCGTTTTGTAGTGCCGAACCAGTCATGGATTCTCTACGTGCAGTAATTTGGCGCTAAGATTTTCCCCTTCCGGTGAAGTGCTTTGACGAGTGTGCTAAAAGCAACGAAGAACACTACATTCGCGGCAGCAAGCGCAGTGCTACGCAGCTGAAAGCACCGAAGCCGCCGACGCGCGGGGGACCTTAGCAAGTCGCAGCGCCGCCGTGCGGTGACTGTGGGAAGGCATCAGCGCGGTGGCCACGCGAACACGCGCGGTCAGCACACTAGCCAGTATATTCTAGGCACTATACCCTCGCTGTGCGCTCGCTATCCTCCTCCGGACCGCCATGTTGGTTTACTTCGCGCGCCACCTATAGGCCGCGGACAGTGCGAATACAGACGCTTGCATAGATGCACGCTATCGACTTGCGCCTTGTTTTCGGGATAATTCAGAAAGACTAAAATATGTAATCATGTCGTAGTTCACTCTCAATAACACATTTACTGGAGAGCGAATAAGCTTATTACCAACAAAAATCCTGTGCGGCTGTCCCATCATTAATTACCAGTCATTCCACTGAACAAGATTCTGCAGCATACATGGTTTCAGTAGAGAGACACTTCTTTAAAGCTTTCTGTGTGACGTCCCGAAGCTCAGACGCTGGGATAGGTGTGGTGCTAGTGCCGTTTCGCCTTACCCACAAGTGTCCAAAGTCCACACAAATGACTGTGGTTTTAGGTCTGGGACAGGCATAATCGAATCTGCTGTACAGATGTGACAATTTCCGTCCCTACCATGTTAAGCTGTTACCTACTGCTAGCTCATCGGAATTTTCCTTATGCTGATTCTACAGTATTTTGTATCTGCACATTCTTTTTATTTTCTAAAGATTCATTTTTCTTTCAGCAGCACTTCTAAAAATTTTCCTTCTTACTTCCTGGTATTTTATATTTGTTCTTTTTTTTTTTCAGGCACTACCTGGAGAAGCGGTGCAGTGGCATGTGTTCAACAAGGAAGCATAGCATGCTTGGAAAGCTTGCTGCGGGGAAGATCGCCGATTTGATGAAATTCATGTAGTAATTATGAATATAATACATGTCTCCCTTCAAATGGAAATTTTTCGTTTTATAGAGGCGCTGCTATGTTGCAGTCCTCAAATGCCCATTATAGCGAAATAGGCCAATAGAGGTCCAATACACAATTGCAGTACTAATAGACAAATAGAATGCCAATAGACAAATACACTACTAATACGCCAATAGGCCAATAGAGCGCCAATAGAGAAATACACTAATAGACCAATAGAAGTCTAATACACCCCAATAGCACCTATAGACCGATACGATACCAATAGACCAATATGTTCAATAATCCGATAGGCTATTGGTTTTTCTATAGGTGATTTTTGCTAGGGACATGTATTTGTGCACATGCGAACTAAAAAATAGGTGGGGTTTGAACCTCCCAAACCTCCCCCCCCCCCCAATTGGGGGGCCTGGCTGTGCCAGTGATAGAAGCCCACTACTACAAAAAACCTTGGCCACTCCAGCAGGAGAAGTGATCTATATCTTCCATGGAAACTTTGCAACCAGAGCTCCACACTTGCAAAGGTATGAGCCGTCTCCTCATCCCCTCCAAAGATTGAAGCAACTATTACAATTGAAGCAACTATTGCAATTCTATGTTGCAAAACATCCCCATTGTGCTTAAGCAGCGGTGCAGCTAGTGACTGCGAGCTGCGGCTCCAAAAAATATTGGTTCACTGCTTAAGACTTGTTTCAGCAGTGCCCTCAATAAAAAAAAAGAGCTTTCCCTTACGGTCAGCTATGGGCCACTCAGCAAGCCCGCGAGGCGGCGAAGAGGCAAGACCTCGACGCCCCACGTGGGAGGCCTAGGCCACGCAACTCAAATTTCTGGTCCTACATAAGGTTTATTCCTCCTCCCCTCCTTACGGTAAACACGTACGCCTGTTGGTTGCAATTAGTCTCGCCTGGAAATTTATTCTATTCGCCACAGAATCCCAAATAATATCTTCGAAGCTCAGTGTCACAGGGTGCGAGAGCTTTCCGGTATCCACCAACAAACAGCGGCTTTTGTTTTGTCGCCGATCAGAACTGCTTGCAAGATACCAGCCTTTAGGGAACATCCGCTTACTGAACAATTGCGATTGTTTGCATGATAACTGAGAGCTCTTTACATCTGCTGCTACCACCTCTATGACTACTCATGCTTAATTGGTTGTCATGCAGCGATAGCAAAAACACCATATCAGGCGCTAAAGCACAGCATGCGCAACAACGAATGCGTCACATAACAGAGCACGATACGATGTGCCGTGGTTCATGGTTCCTACATGGCATGCATCAGCAGGATGCTCTCCGATTTCATCGCTCAGAAGTCGAGAAGAGCAACGAGGTGAGCCCTTTCACCCGCAGCCACAGGGGCCACGCGATTTGAAAAATGTAAGCTTGTGCAAATAGTAAATTTTAGGTTCGAAACAAATTAAAGCGCATAGTGATTTTCGTTGAATAATTTCGAATCGAATTCGTATAGTATATATCATACATTATAAAGAAAAATGGGCATATTTGTCATGACCTAACTAACCTGTACAATATTTTTTTTTAAAATCGAAACAAGGACTGTGCAAATGCTTTTTTTTTTCAATGGAAGTGGAAACAACTTTCAATAGTAGCAGGATTTGACTTTCGGTAGAATGCAAGTGATTAGCTGTAAAATATGTTACGTTTTAGAATTTACTATACTTAGAGCATATAAGCCGGTATAACAAGCTTTTAAACTTAAAAAATTATAAATCGATGTGAGGGTAATATGTTTGTTTAACCTTGAAGTGGGGCTTCGCGGCAGTGTGCATTTCCCTTGGATAGGTGTTTTCACGGCTTCGCACACCTTCACTGCAGTGAAACCAGCTTTATAAGAAAATTGTGTGCAAACTAATTCGCACCTGGATAGGTGCTTTCACGGCTTCGCACCATTTCACGGCAGTGAAACCACCTTTACAGAGAGTCACATGCGGACTAACCTATTCGTTCATTTCGAATACTTCAAAATTTTCAATAATTTAAATTCGAATCGAAGCGAATTCGAATACTGTAATATTCGCAGAATTATTGAAAAAATTCGTTCACAAAATATCAAGCCAGCGTTACCGAAATTTTTGTTCCCTTAAAATGAATCTGCAGGGAATTTCCCTGATGAGAGCACAATGTCGCTGAGTTTTTCCAGACTATCAGAAATCCCTGAGAATTCCCTGTTTGCCCTGGCGGTAGACACCCTGTAAACTCTTTATGTGACAACAAACTAAGGGAGGGCTGTACCATGAGCAGTAATACCTGAATATTACAACATGTTTTGACTATGACCTCAGTAGCCAAATGAAGTCGAGGCAATTTCATATCTGAAGCATAGATTCTCATGAGATTGTGTGCTACAAATAGACAATCACATATAATTACAATACATTCCATGTCACATGTTTGCCTGGTTTCTCAACTGCAATATTTTCATACATGTGACATATATGCTAATGCTGTTTACAAGGAAAAGTACAACAAAAAACATCTTTAATTCACAAATGTGTAGTAAGCAATGAGGACAAATGAACCAGGATCTGTTTGATAAAGACAAAAAAAATTCCAAATGAAGCAAGGGAATCCACAAAATATATTTAAAAAGCAAGAGCCTGCCAAGTATAAAGGAGCATTATTCAGCAAACATCTTCTCTATCATCAGCTACACTAATATTAGCTAATGCTTATAATCAAAGCACGTGTAGGTGTTAATATTTGAACCGCACTAGGCATGCCCATAGAAAATGGATAATAATCAATAATTGCTCGAAGAACCATGTGAATCTACGAGAACCTAGGAAAAGATCAAACACGTGAGCTTAATAAAAGATCAGTCACATCAAACTTCATACGAAATGCACAGACTACTAAAAAAAACCCATCACAATAATACAGAGAGAATGACACAATAAAAATAAGGAATGCAGCACGAGTTGAAGTATAATCTTTTCCATCCAACAAGTGGCATCAGGTTCCTGCGATGTTTAGAGACTTGTACCTAAAGAGACAAGAATAAAATGCATTACGAACAATGAACTAAAAGAGAAGCAGTTATCAGTTCCAAGAGCTACATGCAATGCAGTTTTGATATGCAATATAAGTTTGAGTGTCTACGTCCTGTTATATTTGTGATTCATCGTTTTATCAGTAAATAATGATTACGACTCAGTAAAATGAAATTCCTTGTTTGTAGCATATTGGCTAGGACATTGCACCATTCACAGAGCAATTTCCTGGAAGCAGACTCTATTGTACACGGTACAACATGCCGTAAAACTTGGAACAAACTGGGAGAATAAATAGTGGCATGTGGCAATTGCATTTTTCATGTACGCTCTCGTATCATGTATGCTCTCATATTTTCAACTGACTAAGTGGAATACACTAAGCTTCTTTTTTCACCACACGTCATTAATGACGTCATCAAATGAACCGATAAAAATGCAAAACGAAAAAGATGATGCCACCTTCTGAAAACATCTAAATAATATATGTTGACTTGGAAAGTACGCCACTACAGTAACTGCACTTAATCAGCTCTGAAGACTTATGCTTGAACTGAAGATCCACCATAGCACATCAACCATCATAGCACACACACAGATGCATGCACACACAAAAATACAACAGTCCCTGTAGACAATATGGTCAGTTGTGTGCGAGGCGTCTGCCTGGTAATCCATGGTGAACCTAATTAGAACAAACTGATCATTAAGAGCCAGATGCACGTTATTTCTTGAATCATGATCCCACAGTTACGTTTAATCTTTACCGTATGGTATGCAAGATAGTGAAGCCTTTGTCTTGGTGCACAGTGAATGCACAGTGAACGCAAAGGCTGCAAAGACCTTGAGCAGATCAACATTGTTATTCACCACTCGCTCCTGGCTTCACTATGCAATGATATGTGCAATCCCACCTCCTAAAGCACAGCAAAGCTTCCAATATTTCTGGTACTTGCCTGATAAGTGGCACAAGAAATTCAGGCGCGCTTTCTTAACTGCACTAACAAGGAAATGAAAGCACTTAGCCATATTGCGTGCAATTTAGCAGCAATCTCCTGGGCTTCAAGCTCCATAATGAGTAACGAATGGTTTTTCAGCTTTGCCAATAATGATAGATGTTTTTAAAACAGAACTTGCCTGTTTCCAGAGCGAAAAAATTGATGGTCATGTGAAACAGTGGAAATATGCATTACCAAAAAGGACACCACTGTTCAGTCAATGCAGTACATCAGCAAAAAAACATTTACGAGTAGGAATGTGTGGGAGTACAGACAGCACACTCATGATATGCATCACGTGCAATACTAAGTAAACATGCATGGAGCGAGTGCTCGTGCTTTGCTGCTGACATCTTAGTGCAGTGCCTATAATGAACTCTTTGCAACATGCAGAACTCAATTGGTGAAGTGAATTTTGGCATTTATGTTCACTATTGGCAAGGAAAAGACCGCAAACACAGAGCTAATGGTGAATTTAAGGACGTTTGTTGCATAAAGTTCCTTCAGTTCTGGTTGAAATATTTTGCTAGACATGATCACTTTGGTGAAGGCAGTAGAGTGTTTAATGAGACGGTGAACATGGGGTGTTTCAGCAAGTGTCTTGAAATTTTTCTTTTACCTTTTTAGGAATGTTCGCTGCCAGCAAATAACTATGCCGTATAATTTGTGTGGGCCGTTGATGTTTATAAATATAGCATGACAGCCTGTAAAATAATTACATACTATGCAATAACAATTGTGTAAATACAGCACAATTCGTTCTAACACTTTTACTTGCTTGAAATTTGATCTCCTCAACTGATGCAAGCTTCACACATTTATAGCCAGTCGATTATAACGTGTCACAATGGGATAAAAATAACAATAGTTGCTATTTTTAGGCGAGGGCCCACAATATGATTATGAGGCATGCCTAGATTAACTTTGACCACCTTGGATACTTTAGGATACACTAAAAGCTATGTGCCTGGATGCTGTATTGTTTAATCAACACCGAAGCACAGCAGTCCATGGTTGGCTATTGAATCCATACCTTTGAGCTTACAGCCCGATATTCTACATGCTAGTTGCCATATAGCAGGTGCAATGTTTACAAAGTTTTGCTGCAAAGGTTAAGGTTCATGCTCGTTCATGGCCACAAACGTTGCATTTAGACAGGGGCAGGAGACATAAAAATGCTTCTGTAGTAGCAAAATGGAAAGTTGGGTTGGTTGGTGCTTGTTCATTGTTTTTAAGAAAAACAGCACACAAAAAAAATTTAGACAAAAAGAGAGGGAAGACAGAGAGCACTGCGCTCACAACAGAAAGTTTATTGGAAGGTGGCATGAATTTATAAGCATAAGACTGCGCATGTCAAGTGAAGTCAGCTTCATAAAAAATGATTAAGTACTAATAATAAATGGCTGCATGACCATTATCTGTCTTTACAGAATGATTCGTCTTCTCATTTGGCATCTCACTGCGCCATGTGAGGTAGTACACCCTGTTTTTCAAACACCGCTGCACTGTTTAAGCACTCTGACCAGTTCACACGTGAAGTCTCAGAAGCTTTTCACATTAGCAAGTCACGTAAACCTTGTGTTTGCCCACACCTAAGTGACATTGCGCTAAAGAATGTTTTTCTTTTATTGAGGAGCATATCAGTTATTCATTTTTTTCTCAAGCTGACGTCACTTGACATGTGTGGTATTATGCTTTTAAGTTCATGTCACCTTCCAATAAACTTTCAGTTGTGAGTGCAGTGCTGTGTGTCTTCCCTTTCTTTTTGTCTGCATTTTTATGTGCGCTGTTTTTTTTCTTCAACAATACTCCTGTAATATTTAGATTTGCATGCACTTCAAGGGCCTCAGGTTGTCAAGACAAATCAGGAGTTGCTCACGATGGTTTCCAATATAAAATTATTTTTAAAAGTGAGCAGCCATAATTAAACTGCCCACATGTCATCATTCACTTGCCATTCAGTAGAGCTGCTCGTTTGTGTAACTTGATACAAGCAAGTTTCTTTATATGATGATAATGCTTGTTTCTTGATATGATGATGATGATTAGTATGGTTCTGTGGCGCAAGGGCCATGGGAGGCCAAAGAGCACCATGTCTTTTTATGTGGTGTTAACGATGACCGATGGTTGCTATGACGGTGCATTATGGCTGTGTAGAGGCCTAAAGTCACGTGCTATATAGAAGCGCAAATGGTGTGCAAAGAATATAAAATTACGGTAGTGATACGAGGTCTGGTTCTATGGGTGTGAAATGAATTACAACTGAGCATGGCATCTACAAGTGAGAGATGTGGAAAATAGCACGAATGCCTCCTCGAGGCATTTGAGGCCAAAAGGCAGGGAGGCCGGTGCTTTTACTAATGTAGCTACCATAGCAACAACTTCTTTTCAGAGGTCGTGCTACGGGTTGCTTGGGTATACGACGTGAAAGCTGTGAACTTCTTTCAAAAATGCAAACAATGTCTGATGTTTAAAAAGCGGTTCTCTCCCTATGAACATTGATGGATGAAGTGGTATTTGCTCTCAGTATTGTGATGGGAAAGGCTTTTTTTTATATAGCATCTAGTCCACTGCACTGACTGAGAATACGAATGACAATGAGTGGTTCACCACACTTATCACACAAAGGTGGATCACCACCAGACAAAAGGTATGAGAGTGTACTACGCGCGTGTCCTGTTCTAAACCTGGTAAGTGTTACTTCTGTGTGGCGTGACCTCGATACTGGCGGCCAATACACGAGATGTGGCTTTATGAGATGCAGTTTATTTTGTGTTTGCCTGTCTCATAACCACTGCCAAGAATCCCTGAGCTTTCATTTAAGAAATGGTTTCAGGTCAAGTGCAGGGACAGCCAATGGATGTATTGGCAGTGCTTTCGTGAGCCGGATGCAGCTTTCGTGGGCAGAATTAATCCGCATTGAATGAGCTGGCGGAGTAGACTGAACTACTGCCGCCTAAGAGGCAGGCGCCACAGCTGACGGCTCGCTCTTCACGGGACAGGCAAGTGGCAAAGGCCTGCGCGACGCTTCCCCTGACGCGCCACATCGGCATAGGTTGTGCCGTGAAATGGTGAACATCTCCTCCCGGCTTCCCTGAAGGAGGTGTTCTCTCTGACTTTCAGTGAGATAACATCTTTTTCTTTTTTTCCACGCAGCACAAGCCCGTGAGTATGCTGGGTGGTCCCAACGCAGTTGACACAATGAGATAGAGAATTGAAGTTTTCGGAGGTGTGGTCTTTTGAAGCACATTTGGCACATGTGGATGGCCTTCTGCAAGCAAGGGAGCCATGACCGTACCGTTGACATTTGAAACACCTTCGCGGGTTCGGTATGTATGGCCGGATTCGTAGTTTAGTGTAGCCTGTTTCTACGTTTTCTGGCAGTTCGCTTGATCCATATGAGAGTATAATGCTTTTTTTTTGTTTTTTTTTTCTGTGCTGTCCCTTCATATCTTTATTCTTTGAACGTTTCCAACATTTTGCTCTTTCCTTCCGTCGAGAAGCTCAGCGTCAGTTAGGTTCAGGAGGTGGTCGACAGAGACAACACCTCAAACACCTGTGCTAGGGATGTTTCCAAAGGATGCCAGATTCGGGAGGATTTCGTACTGCTTCCTGTCTCGCAGTTCAAGCAGCAGGTCACCACTAACCATCTTAAAGGCTTGTAGCCTGGTCCTAGCTTCTCTGTTAGATTTATAGCGACGAAAAACGGAGAGATAGTTCCTGGCTTTT
>JALIZH010025555.1:0-14978 GCA_030522465.1 Rhipicephalus appendiculatus
GAAGACAAGTCAATCTAGCCGAGGTGTTGGCTGTATCGATATTCCCCGTTAGAAGACTTTTGTATAGCTAGTAAAAAGTTGGTAACTGCCTTTGCGAAGTGTGACACCAGCCATCAATAACTTCACTTCTAGTTACATGCTTTTTACGAAGTTTTCAAAAAGGGTGTAGGTACTCTGCAGGGAGAGCCAAGTGCAAGCACTGTTTTGATACATCAACTGTATGCGAGGCTGTTATTGACTACGTTGTTTAGTACTTGTTCACATATAGGAAAGTAGGCTACAATAGAGCACGTAGGGTAAGGCGGGGTAAAATGAGACACGGGGCAAAACGCGACATTTTGGCTTTGCCGACCTCTATAGCTAATACAGAAAGCACTTTTCTTTGTTTCTATATTTTTTATGTGTAAAAGTTGATTGCTCACAGCGTTCGCGTGGGAAAAATTACGCGGCTGGTATCAGTGTGTTCGTGACCCGTCAAAACGGGGCGAAATTCTTCTCGGCCAAATTTTCGGATCCGTACATGAAGCTACTCTGGCGTCAGTACAACAACGTAAGTATTTATATTCTTACTATATACTACTAGCTACATACCACCAAAATTTCAGTTCACTCTGTGCGCGGGGCCAAAGCGGAATTTTTTTTTTAATTTGGGCATGTGAGGGGGGCAAAACGCGACAAAAAGGCATTGAATTGCCTTAGAGAGTGTCTCATTAAGTGAACCATTTACTAACACTCATTATATATTATATTTTAATGTTTAGGAAGGTTCGGACGCACAAGAGAATATCATATAAAGCTTCCTGGGAGGAAAAAAACGTGAAAAAGCACTGACTGCTGTTCAGGACACCCACCCTCCATTCGTGCTGCATCGAGATTTTTCCGCGTTCCCAAGGATGCTCTCAAGAGGCGAACGCAAATTTGGAAGATTTGTTAGTTAAGTTGATTTTTATGGCGCAAAAGCAGCTGAGGCTATGCTGCGCCAGACACAAGGAGTTATAGGTAATGAAACTGTGAAATGATGTCGTTTACAGCTTATTTAAAAAGTCACAGTCTTTTAAAAAGTTCAGCACAGAAGACAAGGGTACAAGGGGGATCATCTCCAAGAAGTAGAGCAGGGTGAAAAAGGCGTTTGTTGTTTGTATAGTTGGCCAAAATATTTTTGTCTGTACGTTTCAATGTGGGGACATGTGATGAGTATGTGTATAACTGTCAATGGTTCTTGACATTTTTCACATGTTGGCTGTTGTTCATTTGTAAGTAAAAAGTTGTGGGTCAGGTGTGTGTGCCCAATACGGAGTCGGGATAATATGACCTCAACAAACCGTTCCTGGTGACGACACGTCTTCCATTCTCCAAGTACGGGCTTCACCATGTGGAGCTTGTTATTCGTGCATGTGTCCCCCCACACTGTTGTTGCCATTTCGCTAGTAGAGCTAGACGAATTGTTCTCTGGATGTCTTTAAGGGGAATTTTCACATTGGCTACTGTTTTGTCGGCTGCCAATGAAGCATACATATCTGCTTTTTCGTTTCCAGGTATCCCAACATGACTTGGGACCCAGCAGAAACGGATGGAAACTGCCTGGCTGTTTAAATATACCATGTTTAAAATGTCACCCACTAATGGCTCACATTCGGATTTTATATGTAGAGCTTTTAGTGTACTTAGTGAGTCGGTGTATATGATTGCTTTCTTGTATTTGCCAGTGATGATTTTCCGAACTGCTTCACTCAAGGCATAAGCTTCAGCTGAAAAAATGGAAAAACTACGAGGTACTCTCACAGAAACTGCACTTTCCGCTGTCGCGATCCCTATACCCACATGGTTTTCTGTTTTTGAGCCATCTGTGTAAAATTCTTCGTAATCCCTATATTCGTGCTGAAGTGTATAGAATTCTTGAATTATGTGTTCTGGTGGGGTGCTTTTTTTGTTGAAACGGCTTAGTGAAAACTCACAAAGCTGTGACAGGTCGAACCATGGCGGCAGCCTTGGTGGTTTAATAGCGACGTGTAGTGCTCCTTCAGGGATGGCATAAATGTGGCAATGTTCCTCGAAGCGCAGGACAAGTGGTTTGATTAGGTTGGGTTTGTTTAGGTAGTGTAAGCGCGAGTTACACTGTGTGGCAATTTCGTAGCAGATGTGTTCAGGTGACGACCTTATTCTTAAGACGTATGACAGAGTTAGTAATGCTCTTCGGTGACTCAAGGAAGGTTCGTTGCATTCCACATATAAGCTCTCCACTGGCGATGTTCGGTAAGCACCACTGGATAGACGTAGGCCGAGATTGTGCACAGGGTCAAGACGCCGAATGTAAGACTGCCGTGCCGAGCCGTAGACGACACAACCATAGTCCAAGATACTGCGGCCGATGGAACGATAGATTCGCAGCAGGCAGAGTCGATCGGAACCCCAGTGTTTATGAGATAACACTTTCAGAAGGTTGAGTGCTCTATTTGCCTTAACTTTTAGTGCGTTTATATGGGAAAGGAAGTTGAGTTTTTGGTCAAATGTAACTCCTAAGAATTTGTATTCTTGTTTTACCGGAATTTCAATGTTGTTTAGCTTAAGAGCAGGGTCAGGGTACAATCCACGTTTTTTGCGTGAAAAGAACTGCGGTAGTTTTTTGTGCCGAGAAACGAAAACCATTTTGGTCAGCCCATTTTGTAAGCTTATTGATTGTTATTTGCAGTTGCCTTTCACAGGATGATAGGCTGGAGGCCCGACAGGCGATCTGAAGATCGTCAACGTAGACGGAGTGCATGACTGTGGGAGGTATGACCTTGTTGATGGAGTTCATTTTGACTATGAAGAGTGTTGTACTCAAAATGCAACCTTGTGGCACGCCATTTTCTTGGACAAATACTCGAGAGAGTACTGTGCCGAGACGTACTTGAAATGTTCTATTAGAAAGGAAATCACATAAGCAGTTTAGCATTCTTCCACGAATCCCCATGTCTGCAAGGTCTCTAAGAATCCCGTATCGCCACGTCGTGTCATACGCCTTCTCTAAGTCGAAGAAAACCGCGAGACAGTATTGTTTGTGTAGAAATGCATCTCGTATTTCGTGTTCCAGTCTGACGAGATGGTCAGTGGTGGAACAGCCTTTTTTGTATCCACACTGGTGCGAGTCTATAAGCTGTGTTGATGTGAGAATGAAAGTGAGTCTAATGTTTATAATGCTCTCGTATGTTTTTGCCAGACAACTTGTTAATGCAATCGGCCTGTAGTTGCTCGGGGATGTTGGGGGTTTACCAGGTTTTAAGAGAGGTATGACTATCGCGTTTTTCCAATCTTCAGGTATTATGCCGGATTCCCATATTTTGTTGAAAAATTGGAGAAGAGCCTCCGCCGATGCTTGTGATAAGTGTGCCAACATTGTGTAGTGTACCCGGTCAGGCCCTGTTGCCGTTTTTTTACCGGCGGAAAGTACCCTGTGTAATTCGTGTAGTGTGAGAGGATGGTTGTAACATTCATTTGAGGCGGTAGCAGTGGGGAGTTTTTTGTTTTTCAGCATTTTCTTTGTATTTAAGGAATGCATTGGTGTAATTCGCTGAGCATGATACATCGTAAAAGTGTTCGCCTAAAAGGTTGGCCTGGTCTTCTAGTGTTGTTTGTGTGTCTGGACTTGTAAGCAGTGGTATTGTGTACGATGAGTATTCTCCTCTGAACTTCCTCACCTGATCCCAGATATGTTTAGATGTGGCTGAACTATTAATGGATGATATGTATTTGTGCCAAGAACTCTTTTCTGCCTGCCTTCGGATATATCGTGCTTTAGCTTTCGCCTGTTTAAAACTTATGAGGTTGCTATAGGTCGGGTACCTCCGTAAGGTTCCCCAGGCCTTGTTTTGTTGCTTTTTTGGCTTCGGTGCACTCAGTTGTCCACCAGGGATTTAATTTCTTTCGTACAATCCCAGACGACTGCGGTATCGCCTTTTCCGCCGCTGAAATGATAGCGTCAGTGAACTTTTTGTTGAGTTCCTGAACAGAATGTTCGGGTGAAAAAATATGTTCAAGGTTTGCGTGATGTGTAAAAAGCGGCCAGTTTGCGAGTTGCAATTTCCATCGGCGTGGCTTGGTGGCCAGTGTTTGATACGATGGCATGAGTTTGATAATGGCGGGTTGGTGGTCGCTACCATATGAATTTTCCAGGACTTCCCATTTAAGATCGCTAAAAAGACACGGTGAACATAGGGCAAGATCTAAGCAGCTAAAAGTGCGTGAGGTTGGTGAGAAGTAGGTAAAAGCGCCGGAGTTCAAAAGGCAAATATCGTTTGACAAAACGAAATCTTCAACGATTTGCCCTCTTTGATCAGTTTTATCGCTACCCCAAAGGGTGGAATGAGCATTAAAATCCCCAACTAAAATAAATGGTTTTGGTAACTGTTCCACTAAATTTTCTAAGTTTTTAGTGGTGAAAAGGGTGTGAGGTGAAATATACAGCGAGCAGATGGTGACGGTCTTGTATGATAAAATGGTGACGGCTACGGCCTCGAAAGATGTGTTTATTTGGACATCTCGCGTGGGAATGCTGCCCTGCACTACTATGGCTACTCCTCCCGAAAGACGGCTGCAATGTCCGCGGTCCTTTCGGGCAACTTTAAAGCCCTTTAGGAAATGATCATGCTTTGCACCAAGATTTGTCTCTTGGAGGCAAAAAGCTACCGGTGAGAACTTGTTGATGATCTCCTTTACGTCACCTAAGTTATGAATTAAGCCTCTACAGTTCCAATGCACGATAAAAGCCATGATGAAATAAAATTAAGCAAATGTACTTCTGGGGATTGATCGGTTTAACTAAAAGATGATAGGTGACAATACTAAGAAATAGAAATAAAGAGGAATGCGATAACCATTACGGTTATCGCTTACTTATTGTGGTTACTGGGACCTTGTCCTTGTCCTGTTTGGCACGCTCGAGGGAGCGCTTGTCCTTCGGTGTCGATGACACCGGGGTTTTGTGGTCGATCTCCATTGCCTTGTCAGAGGCGCTGGCAGATCGAGAGTGCGGCGCTGAGAAACGAATCTCAGGCCTTGGTACTCGATTGATTTTAGGGGCCCAGGGAGACCGGAGTCTGCGGGCCCTTTGATGTGGATGGAGCAGCTGGCGCTGCTTCCTTTAAGGGGCGGCTGGAGTCACCACGGGACCACTGGGTGTGGTTGCGGTGGACTCCTGAGGCCTTTGTGACGCTGCCCCCGACTGCGTCACATCGGCGTAACTTCTGCGGAAAAGGTACGACAGCCGTTTTCGCGCTTCGCTGAATGATATCTTTTCTTTGACGGTCAGAGCGATCACTTCTTTTTTCTTTTTTCCAACATGGGCATGACCGGGAATACGCTGGGTGTTCCCCGTCACAGTTAACACAGTGGGGTGAGGATGTGCAGTTTTTCGGATTTGTGGTCGTTTGCGCTGCATTTTGCGCATGTTTCTTTGCCTCTGCATGAGTGCGAGGCGTGACCGAATCTTTGACATTTGAAACAGCGTCTGGGGTTGGGGATGTAGGGTCTGACATTGAGTTTTAAGTACCCAGCCTCGAGAGAGGTGGGCATTTCACTTGTTCCAAAGGTTAGTATAACGTGTTTGGTGGGCACTTCCTGATCATTGCGGCGGATTACTATTCTTTGGACTTTTATTACATTTTGGTCTTGGAAACCTTCGAGGAGCTCTTCGTCACTAAGGGCTAAGAAGTCTTCCTCGGAGATCACTCCCCTGCTGGTGTTTAGAGACCGATGGACTGAAATGGTGACAACTGTTTCTCCAATGCTAGTTAGTTGGGATAGCTTAGGCACTTGGTCTTTTTCGGTTAGCTCCAGGAGGAGATCACCGCTTGACATTTTGGATGCTTTGTATGTAGGTCCGATTTTTTCTTTTAGGCACTTGGCCACCAAAAATGGAGATAGCTTTCTTAGAGGTGTGCTTTCACTGTGGATAATGTGGTACTTCGGGAAGGTAACTTTTGTTTCTGTCGAGAAATGGAAACTTGCTTCGGTGCGGCCTCTCTTACGAGACCGATCAAGGACGGCGGATGTTTGTGAAGCCATAAAAATATGAATGTGTTCGGTAACAGCGGCGACCACCCACCACGGAGCCCAACAAGGGGACGCGGCTGGACTTGTTAAACAAGCCCTCCCGACGCCAGCCGTACGCTGTCACTATAACCCAATATAACTACCCAAGGTTGGGCACCTACACAAGGTTAACCCTTGCCGCCAGGAAAAGATAAGTAAACTGAAGAGAGGAGAGGACAGGAAAGATAAAAAGCAAGAGAGAAAGACGAAGATGAGGGGAGAAAGAGACAGGAAAAGGCGACTGCCGATTTCCCCTGGGTGGGTCAGCCCAGGGGTGCCGTCTACGTGAAGCTGGGGCCAAAGGGGTGTGTTGCCTCAGCCGGGGGGCCTTAAAGGTCCAATCACCCGGCGTCAGCTCAACCCCCAGGATCCCCTTTTCCCCGGACACGGCTCAGCCATGCACGGCGAGGCATGGGAAGGGGTAGAAACCCCCCCGTTAGCTCGGGTCCGTGGTGTCGCCACACACCAAACGCCTGCTTTCGCAGACGCCCCTGCGGGGGCAAATTTGGAAGAATATCCAAGTCAAGCCGTTCACAAACACATCTCACCATCGAGTTTTCCTTCAATACCAAATTTGTGCTAGAAAATTCGAATCTAGCACAGTTTTAAATTCATCGCCTCACGAAGCCCGGCTGACGAAGCTGAAAGCCACGAAACGCCCGTGCAGTTTTGCACCAAAACGGCAAAAGGAGGCGAAGAAGATCTGTCAGATTATATCTAGCGTCTAATCGTTGAATAATCCAATGAAGTGCAAGCTTTCAACAAAATACAATAGCACAAAGAAAGACTGGTGGTGTTTGATCTGCAAGGAGTTTTGGAGCAAAACAGCACCGGATTCTGTCTGGATTCAATGCGTGGAGTGCAAGGACTGGGTTCATGAAGGCTGCGTGAGGGCCCACGGAGTTTAATTTCAAGTGCTTCTACTGCAAAAACTGAAGGGTTAAATTTTTTTTCACACTGTCTCGTTTTTTCCGCAGGTTGGGGCAAAATGAGACATCTGGTGCATTTTTTATTTCTTTTTAAAATAAAGTTTTTAACAGTGGCAACATGGTCATATTTATGTAGCACATACCTTGTACCCAAAGGAAAGTTTCTGCATTGTCGTTTAAGGGTAAAGAGTGAAATAAAAATAAATATTCACTATTTTCAAATTTTTGTCTCATTTTGCCCCACCTTACCCTAATACAAAACATACGTAAAATGTTTCGACTGTCTATTTCCCCATGAATACACATGCGCGTTGTATGAACAAACAGCGTACCAAGTTTGAAAAATATAATAAAAACAAACAAAACAAATTCAGGAGAAGCGATCATTATGTAGAATGCATTTTCATCTTTTAATGACTCGATATCGTAGGTGGCTCAGGCGGAGCAAATGCCGGCTATATATACCAGGCTAACCCCGCTTGCAGCAACAGAGCCACCACCACAGCCTCCACAACCATCGAGAGTGCAGTCAGAAAACATTGGTGTTCGTCCGACTTTGTGGCATACTGTAGAAGATAGAAGGGGCAGTTTGAACATAACTTACGGCGTTTTAAGGGCCAAGACCACGATATAATCATGAGGCACGCCCATAGCTCGGCACACTCACTCTTGAGTGCACTCAACTCACACTCACTCACACTCATTTGAACGTGGTGAGTTGAGTATGAGTGAGTACTCATGCGTGTGAGTGGACGTGAGTGTGAACGTGAGTGAGAACTCATGAGTGTGAGTGGTCGTGAGTGTGAACGTGAGTGAGTACTCATGCGTGTGAGTGGACGTGAGTGTGAACGTGAGTGAGAACTCATGAGTGTGAGTGGTCGTGAGTGTGAACGTGAGTGAGTACTCATGAGTGTGAGTGGACGTGGGTGTGAACGTGAGTGAGTGCGAAGGCTGAAAAAATTGTGGTGAGTGAGTTTGAGTGAGTACTCCCTTAAAGTGCCGACCTATGGAGCTCGGCACACTCACTCGTGAGTGCACTCAACTCACACTCACACTCATTTGAACGTGGTGAGTTGAGTATGAGTGAGTACTCATGAGTGTGAGTGCACGTGAACGTGAGTGAGTACTCATGAGTGTGAGTGGACGTGAGTGTGAACGTGAGTGAGTGCGAAGGCTGAAAAAATTGTGGTGAGTGAGTTTGAGTGAGTACTCCCTTAAAGTGCCGACCTATGGGCACGCCGCAGTGCGCGACTCCGAATTAACTTTGACCCCTTTGAGTCCTTTAACGTGCCACCGAAATCAAAGTACACGGATGTTATGGCATTTAGCCCTCACCGAAATGCGGTTGCCGACGGAAGCGATGCTTTCAGAAATATAACCTATACGTAAACGCATTTCCTCCATCACAGTACATTTGATGCTGACATAAAAGTCGTTTGGTTGGAGATTGTGGAGTAACCTATAAATGGTTCCAGAGGATTTCGACGTTTATAAACTTGAGAGCTGGGACGTTTCTTGTGCGGAATAAAACATGCGCCGTCGTTTAACTTTTTTCAATATTACTACACGATTCTTGCGAGATTGCTTCATCACTTGGTTGGCATATTTACCAACTTTTTCCATCGCCAGTAACTGCTGAAAAAAAAATTACATTATCTCCATAGCAGTATTATCTTAAGCTTCGTCTTTTCTCTTTGCATTTAAACCATTTAGTAAGAGGCAGGAAGAGGAAAGAAAGGCTGGGACTTCAACCAGAAGCACTCCCAGTTTGTCACGCTACACAAATGGAATGAAAGTAAGGGACCATAAGAAAGAAAGGAGGGGAAGGAAGGGACAGCACAGGTAAAATTTGTACAAGAAATCCCTTTGACAATCAACTTTAATTGATGAGATAAAGCGTGAGTAGTTTGAGCAAGTGCCAAGAACGATTGTTTTCATACGAAGACATTCATGAAGACGTTGTCAAGCATTCTGGTCTCACCGGGATACGTCGAGGGTTCCCAGGGGGGCCGCGCTCGTCCAGCAGATGCTGGAGTGTGCGCGGACCTCCGTACTCCATCACCACGAGGAAGCGGCGCTGCTCGAGCTGCGCCACACACAGGGTGCGCACCACGTGCCGGTGCACTAGCTGCGACGCGTTCCGCTCGCTGGGTGCGTCGACATTGCGCACGTCCTTCACGGCCACCAGGCGCCCTGCGCACGCGCGCCGCTTTTACAGCAAAATGTGAGGGCATCGGCTGAATGGTCGATCTACTAATTAAGTGCTTGGACTTCTGAATTAAAGTTAAGGGAAAAGGTACGTTGACAGTTAACTTTCTGCTTCTCCAAGCTCTGCTGATATGGCTGTTCCGAGCTGTCGCCGTAAACGAGTTAGGCTCTGTCACCTGTCAATACAGTAAGGAAAATACTGACGCGATGTCGCTTACCACTCAATCACAAACCAGTGTATGTTCTTTGAATGATCAAGTTTCAGTGGTCGACGGCAGTGCCGCTCCGGACTTGATGTGAACATCAACCGTGAACTAATTTTATCAGTTCCTCACGGGAATCGACAGCACCCTTGTTATAGCAAATTAGCTTGAGCTTAACTTTGCCATGTTCACCTTTTTAAAGCGTAAACACGTATATTAATGTTACGTGGCGTGTAGCTCACTTCCGTCACATTGCCTTCATTGCGTCAAGAAGGAAACATGTATCCAAGAACGAATCCCAATTGGTTGATAAACAGTACAATAAATAAACAGATGATGATTAATCGTAATGCCGAGTTGGCAATAGTGGAAGTGAAGCGGAAAAACAGCAATATGACCGTTATTCAGAAGCAATTTTGTATTTGGCAATACTTTTGAAAAATACACTACCTCTCAACCATTTGCACTTTTTAAATCTTTAGAAAACTGCACTGATCAATAAAACGTGATGTTGGGCTAGTTGGTTTACTCTATACATCAATGTGTAACGAGATGTCTTTACCAGTGATACGTCAGACACCCTGCGAAGAGCAGAAGTATAATTTTCTGAAAGCATGATTACATAAGCATGTGGCCGTGCCCGATTGTTCTGCGCCAATACAACTGCGCCTGCACTGTACAAAAAAGAGCTAGTGTGCAAATAAATCTAGCTGCAAGTTGACACTCTGTCGTGTGCTTGTTTCTTCGCCTTGCGTTGGGTTATCTTTTGCACTGCATTGGTGTTCCAGTTAACACATGAAAACACTTACCTTTCCCTATACGACAAATTCAGTATTCATGACTTAAAATTGGAGTAGAGTGGCAAGGTTCGTCGCCATTGGGTATGTATGAAAGGAAGTACAGTCGTACTGCAAAAAAAAAAAAAAAAAAAAAAAAAAAAAAAAAAAAAAAAAAAAAAAAAACAAATTCCCCATCTCCCGCTAAAGGGGACCATGTGTGGATGCGAAGCAGCGGGGGAGATAATTAGCTCTCATTTCACGGCAGCGGTCCGGGCGCTCATCGCGGCGCTGCACAGGAGAGAGAATGAGGCGCACGCGCTCCGTCATTTTCACACCGCGGAACTACCATGGCGCCCCCAGCGGGAGTATGCAGCTGTCGCACCACCTGTCGTGCGCGCCACTCCGTAGAGGATTCCTAGAGGAGAGGACGGGGGGGGGAACCGTAGGAGAGGAGAGAGAGGGGGGAGGGGACGTGCATGCGCTGTGGAGGTGTGGGACGCGGGACCCGCTCCGTAGAGTAGAGGATTCCTAGAGTAGAGAAAGGGGGGTGAGCGTAGGAGAGGATAGGGGGAGGGGACGCGCATGCGCTGTGGGGGGGTGTGGGATGCGGGGGGCCGTTCCGTAGAGTAGATGATTCCTCGAGGAGAGAAAGGCGGTGAGCGTAAGAGAGGAGAGAGAGAGGGAAGGGGACACGCATGCGCTGTGGTGGTGTGGGACGCGGGACGCGGGAAGAAGGGACGGACTAAGCCCGCTCCAAACACATGCAAGCAAGATCAAGGAATGGGGTCAACCTGGGCGACAGACACCACCTGCCTAGCCATTGCTAAGCAGCCTCTCTGTGCTCTCGACTATGACTCTGATGACTGTGGTAGTGGTTGACGGCCTTCATATTACTGCAGTGTTCTGGTTCGCATAAGGGGTGCTTCCCGACTTCATGAAAGTGGCCGGACGCAGGACGCCGGACGCGGGACGGACATAGCCCCGAGCATAAGATGCTTCGCATCTAAAAAAGGCACGGTATGGTGCACTAAATCGGCCCGGCGATAGCTGCCGTATTACATCAGTGTCTGCGCTTTAGTTTTCATTCCCGAGCGCAAAGTGACCTCTGCAATATCTTCATTTCCTTATTCGTATGTACCAGTAAAAAATGTTGCAGTGGCTTAGCTCGGCTATGCCAGGATATACGTAGCGTTAGCAAAGGTTCAGCTGATTATTCTTAGCTTGATTGTCTAGGATTAGCTTGATTATCATGCTTGCTGCTTCTCCAATGACACACAAACACGGTATACGTATTATGTGGCACATGTATATTTTAGATGCGAAGCATCTTATGCTCAGGGCTATGTACGTCCGGCGTCCCGCGTCCCGCGTCCGGCCACTTTCATCAAGTAGGGAAGTACCCACTATGCCAACCAGAACACTGTAGTACAATATAAGGCCGTCAACCACCACTACAGTCACCAGAGTCATGGCCGAGAGCAGAGAGAGGCTGCTTAGCAATGGCTAGGCAGTCGCCCAGGTTGACTGGATTCCTCGATCTTGCTTGCATGTGTTTGGGAGGGGGGGCTTAGTCCGTCTCTCCTTCCCGCATCCACCACCGCGGATGCGCGTCTTCTCTCCTCTCCTACGCTCACCCCCTTTCTCTCCTCTAGGAATACTCTACACTACGGAGCGGCGCCCGCGTCCCGCTTCCTACACCCCCACAGCGCATGCGCGTCCCCTCAACACCTCTCTCGTAAACTCACCCCCTTCTCCTCTAGGAATCCTCTACTTTACGGAGCGGACCCCGCGTCCCCTCCCTCTATCTGTCCTCTCCTACGCTCACCCCCTTTCTCTACTCTAGGAATCGTCTACTCTACGGAGCGGCATGCGCGTCCTCTTCCCCTCTCTCCTACGCTCACCCCCCTTTCTCTGCTGTAGGAATCCTCTGCTCTACGGAGCGGCGCCCGCGTCCGACATTCCCCACAGCGCATGCGCGTCCTCTCCCCCCTCTCTCCTACGCTCACCCCCCTTCCTCTACTCTAGGAATCCTCTACGGAGCGGCGCGCGACAGATGGTGCGACAGCTGCATACTCCGCTGGGGGCACCACGGTAGTTCCGCGGTATAAAAATGACGGAGCGCGCCTCACTCTCTCCTGTGCAGCGCCGCTATGAGCGCCCGGGCCGCTGCCGCTAAACGAGAGCAGCGACATTTCTCCCGCTCAAGCTAACCATCTCTCCGCTGCTTCGCATCCACACATGGTTCCCTTTAGCGGGAGATGGGGAAGTTTTTGCTCAACGTCAGGTTGCTTCTCTATTGCCACAAAGACGGCTTGGTGATCAGTGAAGTAACACGCTGCCGTCTCTATGGCCCCAACACAGTACAGTGAAACCTCGGTGATACGAATCTCGGGGGACCACCAAAAATATTCGCATCATCCGAAATTCGTATCACCAGAAAGCACAGAAAGTTAGCTTGCAACAAAAGAAAGCTTGCATACATCTTCATTTATTGTTTTTCAGGGCCGCAGCAACGTCAGGGAAGAACTCTAAATGATTGTCAGTTAAGTTTTTAGATGTCGGCAATCACACCAGTACTCGTAAATATACGACCCGTACGCTCGTGTTTAATTAATGAACCAGGTGCGTTGTGACCCGCAACAGCACTAGTCCCTTCCAAATTTTAGTATGCCTTCTCGCGTGACACTGGAATACTGCGGCGAAAGTAACAGAAGAAGCGCTTTGTCGCGATAGATCAAAGCCACAAAATTTCAGAACCATGGTCCTATGTTATGTTTTTGTTATCGCGGAGGTGTTTGGGATGTTTCTGGGAGATTTACGGCCGTACCTGCACAAGTGCGACCTCAACAGTCGTGCATGTTGAAGTTATGAGGCCTAACTCCATCGCCACGACCATCCTCGCCTTCTTTCGGTCCTCGTCCACCTCTCATAGAATGTCTGATGCACGAGGCAGGCACGTGTAAGCACAGTAGAACGACAACAGCCCGCGTCGACGCGTTAGAGAAAAAAAGCATGGCGCCAATAACCTCTGTAATCTATACTCGATGGCACACGGAGGCACATTAGAGCCCCAAAGATTCGCGCACACAATCTCAGATGCCGTGACGCGTCTCTGAAGGTTTATTCTGACCGTACGAAATGTATTTTTCTTACACCGTGATTCTGACGATTTGGCGGTGCGGCGCGCATGCCTGCGCTTGAGTTCCCGCGCTCGCACGTGCTTGGCGAGTCTTCCGCGACAGCGCGGACAGCACCTCTTCGTACCTGGAGGTTACGTACGTTCGTATGAAACGTCGCTGGGTGAAAATCGGTTCGCAACAACCGTACTCCAATAAATTCCAGGCCAATGGGCCTTGGCCGGGACCAAAGAAAAATTCGTATCACCCCGAAATTCGTATGAGCTGGGATCGTATCAACGAGATTTCACTGTATTCTGTTCATTCTCCCTACCCTCAACATCTAATTGCCAGGCAACTACTTCGGGATCCGGTGAGTCACGCTTCTCCGCTCTTCTGCGCCGTTGAGCAGCATCTGCGCTCTCCTTCTCCATGGCTATACCACACTGGCAAACGCCAGTCAGAAGCGCAGCGGCTCCAGCGCAGTGTTAGACAGCGACTGCACAGCGAAGGCGAATAGCTGCGCGCGCGCCGGCGCCAGTGCGTCTACCACGACTACGACTTCACTCCTCTGGAATGCGCAGACCGGTGGCGGTGAGTTGCGCGCGGCGGCGGCGGAGTGCGCGGGAGATGCCGGCTCCGGTGCGCCAGCTGTGTGACATCACTGATCCTCGCGCATGCGCAGCACGGTTCTTGATTAGGCGCGCGAAACGGGTTTGGCTAGGGCCAGTGTAGCTAACGCTACAAAACCAATCGCGGGATCAGAAGGAGGAGAGAGGGAACACAGAAAAGGCAGGGATTTGACTAGAGTATGCCGAGTTTGCAACCCTACACATGGGGAGGAGAATGAAGGGGGCACAAGATAGAAGAACAGAGAGAGAGGGGAAAACTGTACCCGGATGTGAATGTAGCCAGATGGCGCTTCAATGGTAATTTTTCGTCGCAACATCAATTTTCTTTTAAATGCGAAGCATTTCTTAGCGAACTTCGGCGACTTTGAGCGTATCTATCTAGCTATCTATCTATCTAGCCGCCTACGACTTTGTGCTCTCCTGGCCGTATTGTTAATGGGATTTATACGAAATTTAGTATGGCATAACATGACTCTATGACGAACGTAAATGGCTGGTCATATCATGAAAATCATGACTGACTTGTCATGAAAAGTATGATTTACATGCCACGCTCATGGTGCGCTCGCGGCCGTTTCGTTAGCTTAATATACACCAAATTTGGTATTGAGTGACGTGACTGTATGACGAACATAAATGACAGATGGCAATATGCAAATAATGATTGCCATGTGCGACATGACTTGCATGCCACGCTCACGGCGCGCTCGCGGCCGTTTCGTTAGCTTGATATGCACCAAACTTGGTATTGAGTGACGTGACTGTATGACGAACATAAATGACGAGTGGTAATATGAAAATCATGACTTCTCATGTGCGACATGACTTGCATGCCACGCTCATGGCGTGCTGGCGGCCGTTTCGTTAGCTTGAGATACACCAAATTTGGTATTGAGTGACATGACTGTATGACGAACATAAATGACAAGCCGTAATATGGAAATCATGACATCTCATGAGCGACATGACTTGCATTCCACGCTCATGGCGCGCTCGCGGCTGTTTCGTTAGCTTGATATACACCAAATTTGGTATTGAGTGA
>JALIZH010025556.1:0-94937 GCA_030522465.1 Rhipicephalus appendiculatus
TTTAATGACATTTCTCCAATATTGAAATCCTAAACGCCTGTGCAGTTATGCATCAAAACAGCAAAAAGAGGCGAAGAAGATTCGTCAGAACATATCTAGCCCGCAATCGTCGAATAATCCAATGAAGTGCAAGCGTTCAACAAAAGACAAGATTAGCAAAAAGAAAGACGCGCGGTGTTTGATCTGCAAGGCAACAGTGGGACGAGGTTTGCAACTCGGTCGATGGCCAGATGCGCACGGGGGGCAAGTGGAACTTGCTGAAGCACCTGCTCAAAGAATCAAACTCGAAATCCAACCAGAGGGGTGCAATAGACAAAATCCTCCATATGGCCAAACAAGAAGACTCCGAACAAAAAGTTCTCGAACTACTCGCGGAAAGATATCTGCCGGTTGATCTCTCGTGCGACAGCGACTATCCTCCTTACAAGGGTCCGCACGTAGAGTCCCTAGACGAACCTTTCAGCACAGCTGACGTGAGAGAATCCCTCATGAGGTTGAATGCGCGATCGGCCCCAGGCCCGGACGGGATCTCAAATCGAATCCTTCGTAATCTGGACGATGCTTCTATACGAATACTCACGGACGAGATTAACAAGGTATGGGAACAGGGCACCGTCCCGGAATCGTGGAAAGTGGCGTCAGTGATCTTTATCCCGAAACCGGGACGTCCACTGGATCTTTGTAATCTAAGACCCTTATCGCTTACATCTTACATCCTGTATAGGAAAAGTGGCCGAACACGTCATTAACAGCCGCATTACTCAACACATTGAAGACCACGGTCTCTTTCCGTACAACATGATTGGCTTCCGACCGGCATTATCGACCCAGGATGCCATGAAGTTGATAAAACACCAGATTATCGACGTTCAAACCAGAGATGTCAGAGCAATCCTGGGACTATATTTGGAGGAAGCTTTTGACAACCTCTCCCATACGCATATTCTCAACTCCATCTCTAGTTTTGGCTTGGGGCATAGATTCCACGCATTCATCAGCTCTTTCCTCAAAAGCAGAAAAGCCATGATTAAGATAGGAGATCTCAAATCAGAACCCTTCGTTCTTGGCTCCAAAGGCACGCCACAGGGTTCAGTGGTCTCACCACTTTTGTTCAATATTGCTCTTTGTGGGCCTTCCAAGAAGCTCTCGCAAGTAGAGGGCATAGGTCATACCCTATACGCCGATGACATCACCGTCTGGTGCACGGGTGGCAACGAGGGAAGAGTAGAAGAGGCACTCCAACAGGCTGTAGATTACACCGAAGCTTTTCTTAGTGGTACCGGACTCCGACTCTCTCTAACCAAATCGGAACTTTTGCTATACAGACCAAATAGAAGAGGTGTCAAACCTAAGGGCTGGGTCCCCCCTTTCGGACATCAATATCAGGCTTCGCACTAGCTCTGGTCATCTCATCCCTAGGGTAGAGGTAATCAGAGTACTTGGTACGCTTATAGAGGCTAATGGCACAAATGGGCAGACCATAAACAAGCTCACAGCTAAAACGTCAAGCATGATTCGGCTTATCACCAGGGTCTCCAACTCTAGAGGTGGCCTCAGGGAGGACAATCTACTAAGGCTGTTCCACGCTTTCTTAATGAGCCACATTACTTACGTTGCTGCCATGCACTGCTGGCAAAGTCATGAAAAGACTAAGCTTAATATCCTGATCCGCAAGAGCATCAAAAGAGTGCAAGGGGTCCTTTCGAATACTAGCACAGAACGCCTCATGCAGCTGGTTATACACAACACGTTGGAAGAGATCATCGAGGCACAGCATACTGCTCAGATGGCCAGGCTCTCCTCCTCGGCCGCGGGCAGGAGCATCCTGGCCATCCTAGGGTATAGTGCGGCTCTAGAAGAGGAGCGTAAGCACAGTCTCACTAGGAAGCAAAGGGCCAACATTATGGTCTCCCCGTTTCCCCGCAACGTGCACCCGCAGCACAACGTGGGTAGGCGGAATGGCCACAGGTGAAGCCCTGCCCAAAGACGTTCGTGCAGACCCGGAGTCTGCATGCTTCGTAGACGCGGCGCAGTACGGTCGATCGGCCAACTTCTCGGTCGTCGCAGTTGATCACGCAGGTTGTGTTACCCACTCCGCGTCTATCAGGAACGCCACTCCCGCTAAAGCTGAACAGGTAGCTATAGCTCTCGCTCTCCTTGACGATTCCCGGCAACACATCTACACAGATTCACGAGCGGCGGTCCGAGCCTTTGCGTCCGGATCAGTATCGACTGAGGTAATTCGTATATTAGGTCATAGGGATATTTCTCCTCACTCCATCATTTGGTTTCCGGCTCACCTCGGATCACATCTGGCCTCCATGGCAAACCTAAACGAGATCGCCCACGCCCGAGCACGCGAACTTACTCACCGTGCTGGGCAGCCTGGGGGGTCTTCAAACTCCAACCTAGCGGTCTTCAGGGACGTTCTCCTAACTTTCAATGAGGTGACTAAACATTACCAGCTGGGCAGAAGGGTCTTCCCCCCTTCCTCATGTGAAACTCTCTAGAGCACAGGCATCTACCCTCCGCATGCTTCAAACCAGGTCATATCCAAACCTTCATTCCCACAGCCAGTTCATAGAAGGCATTGATCCAACATGCCCAGATTGTGGCTCCGCATCTACGTTAGACCACATGCTCTGGCAGTGCCCCTCATTACAGAGTTCTCAACGCACCACCGAAGAGGAATGAAGCTCTGCGCTACGGAGCTAAGAACTTTTACATCAACTCAGGGCCGTCCAGAGGGCTCACGACGCGGCGATGAGGCTCGGCCTACCCGTCCCGACGTGGAAGCGGCCCACTGCTCTACCGCCTTGGGCGGTAGTGTTCCTCAGGACCTCAATAAAGTTCTGTGTCTGTCTGTCTGTCTCGTTTTGCCCCACGCAGCGTCTCGTTTTGCCCACAGGTTGGGGCAAAAATGAGACATCTGGTGCATTCTTTTTAATAGGAACCTATGAACTGTGGCAACATAATCATATTTATGTGTAGCAGATACCTTGTACCCAAAGGAAAGTTTCTGCATTAACGTTTAATGGTATGGAGTGAAATTTAAAAAAAATATTCACTGTTTTCAAATTTTTGTCGCATTTTGCCCCACCTTAGCCTAACTGCGTCATTGCCGAATCGCATGTCGGCGCTATTAAGTGTAATGCCGCGTTATTTGCCTTGACCACTCAAAGACGGCGGCACCACACGGCTTCGCATAGCCCCGCCAATAGAGAGCACCGCACAAGAGATAATGTGTAAGAGATATAAGGCGCTTTTCTGGTGTGCCGTGCTACCACCTCGGTAGCTCAATCGGTAGTGCACCGGGCTCTTGCTGTGGGCCGAGGAATCGTAGGTTCGATTCTAGGTGGTGGAATGTTTTCCTTGGAGTTTTTTCTTTCTCCGTCAGCGTCCAGTTTATCAACGTCATATCCGTGACGGAAATGCGTCACTGAAGTCTTGGTGGACATAAAACACTTTGTTGTTAAAACAACATTGCAGCTTACAGGAGTTATGCAGTAATTTTGCCGGTTGAGCTGCTTAGGTATAGACAGCACTGAACCTGACGTGTGAACAAAGAACATATGAGTAAGAGAGGGAATATTCTTGCAGGTGACATTGCCGCCATGTTTCTACCGCTTGATTTCTGTGGGCGGCCACGGCGGTAGATGTTGGTTATGAAGAGCATTATCGCTTCCCCTGCTTCATCGTTTTTTTTTTTTTTGCTGCTGAACACGATATATCAGTATTCTCAGACGTCATGAAGAATTCTCGAGCGACGCGCTGCGCTGAAAGTATCACTGTTATCAGTTTAAGCCGCAGTACTTGAATGGCGGTCAAAAGTTCGCAGGCCACTATCCCATGCGATCCTATGGCAGCGCGGTCTGGGAACTTTTGAGTACGTCTGTACCTTAATGCCACACGCGCGATACTCCCGCGGTGCCATTAGTTCTATATAGACCAGAGCAAGCCTATCTCACACCCAGGCGCCTTTAGGCTCCCGGCGTATACTCTCACACCCAGACGCCATATTGTTCTGGACTGCCAAGGCTTGTATCTATTACACCAAGTTAACATGGCAAGCGGCATCTCTGGGACTTCAAAATGCGAAAAGGTGCCTGTTTAGGGCACCCCCGCTTACAAGGAGCCGTCTGGGCACCACTGCGCCGTCTTTGGATGCGAAAACCAACATTTCTAGAGCCAGGTCAGTTTCGCAGCTCCCCATAGACGCTTGCTCTCCGTAGTGGACGCGACGGCCGGACGCAAGAACCAGCGGCGCTGCAATTCCATTTTGCATCATGACTGACGCGTACAACACCCATGTGCCCGATTGTCGTCGCAGCTTTCGACAGCCGTGACAACCAAGATTCCGACATTTAAACTTTTTCAATATCCTTGACTGCTTCAACAAGCAATCATTTCACAAGCTATGCTCTATAAACATCAAAATATAATCAAACTTGACCTTATAATAACGGTACAATCTCACACGTCTGGCTGTCCGCTCGCAGGAATATTCAACTGCCGTCAACATGAGAGGAGCGAGAGGGTCCTGCCATAGCCGATCCCGGTGGCCATGGCAAGTAAAGCAAAATTAGGGAGGCTACATGACCGGGTGAACGATCGGTCATGTAGGCTCCCTAAGCAAAATGGAACATCAGCGCCACAAGTTCACGCGTCGGCCGCGTGTGCCGGCTCGCGAGCGAAGCCGCGAAACTGAATGGTTCTGAAAACGTTGCCGAAAACAACCAGCGCAAAAGGAAGATATCAATAAGCACTGTTTGTGAAGATCAGAACATAACACGGGAATCGTGCCGTTGCGGGGTTTTCACATTGCACAGATTTCCATCCGCGGAGAAGAACGCCGAGCTTCGCCGCCAGTGGATAATTGTAATGAACGGGAAAAAACTACGAGACCCGGTAAAAGTGTATAAGTAAGTACACTTAAGGCTGATTCACACCGGCGGACTAGCACCGGTCGCGCGACCATTTGCGACTGGCGACCAAAAAAGCGACTAAAGCGACCGATGTTCACACCGGCAAAGGCTGCATGCGAGCGACCGGAAGTCGCAAACCCAGAGAGGCACGTCCGGATCTCGTTATCAGCGAGCCAAGGGAGCGCAATAAAAAAGAAAAAGAAAAACCGATGAGCCCGGTTGTAAACAAATGCTGACGTCACTTCTGGGCTTCGCTGATTGGTTCCAGCCGTCGTGCGACTGCAGTCGCGCGACTGAAAAGTCGCGCAGCGAGTGACTGAGCAAAAGCTGTTGCTTTGCGACCGAAGCGACTGTTTGCGACTGTTTACGACCAGTCGCAAAGCGACTAACTTGGTCGCGCGACCGGTACTAGTCGCCGGCGTGAACTAGCCTTTACTGCGTGTATTCAAGAGTGAGGCCAGCTATTTCGCTTTACAGCAGTAATTTGCGTGTAGTATGCCTGTTGTATGCGGCAACAAAGCATTGCCGTACTCTTTCGCAGGCCGCATGCCACTTAGAGAAGATATGACTCACACGTGCATACACACACTGCGCACATCTAGTAAAATGTAACGGCGCACTATCGTGATGCAAAGAAACGCGAACAGCGGAAAGCGTGGCTTTCCACTCAGTCGAACTGCGACAGACTTTGATTGTCGCTAGGCGAATCTGTGCTTTCAGCCGGCGTTAACGTAACGCTATATGTAGAATCTTGCTCTGGCTTGTACTTTCACACCGCGTGTGGGTCCCGTGCGCCAAGCATGAATGGCAAATGATAAGAACAGGCGGTACATGAGCGCTAGCCGGAGCAGCATTCTAAGCGCTACGGTGACGCTAGCTGAAAGCACAAGTTTGCCTAGCGACAGTCAAGGCATGTCGCAGTTCGACTGAATCGAAAGCCATGCTTTCCGCTGCTCGTGCTTTCTTTAAGGGTAGTACGTACAGAGGGGTTCACGTTAAAGGGAACACCGGAGAGCGTGTCGCCTGCTCGGCGCCACCGCCGGCCGGCTGCGGCAACTAGTTTCGCGCAGGAGCAGTGAGCACTGTGGGCGGCGCTCGTTTGTCGTCTGCTACAGTTGCGGCCGCGCTTCAGCTCGTCACGGAAGCGCGGCCGAAGTCACAAAATCTTGAAAATAGTCGCTTTCCTTCGAGCTGGGAAGGAAAATGACGGGAATGATCTATAATCAGATAAATGTCACCTGAGACATCAGCCGGATTGCCGTCTTTCGTTCGCCTTCTCGTTAGATAAAGAATTGCCCGCTTCGAGAAAAGCTTTCTGGTGGGCGTCGATTAAGCTGCGATTCCACGATGGCTCGAGTGCCACGATGATAGGCAGCGTACCGGTTGAACTGTGACTACGAAATTACAGTCAACGCGCTAGTGCAAAATTAACGCAAAACAGTGAACCGAATTGTTCAAGCGTACAGGGTCGACCGACGGATAAAGGACGCGCCTAAGAAGCCATGGCGTCGAGGCACGAGCCATGAGGAAGACCTTGCCGTCGTAGCTGCTGTAGCGGACAACCCTAGGTGTTCTTCTCATTAAACAACGTGCGCACATTGTGCTTGTGTGTTTTTTTTTTTTCAAGCCCGGAAACGTGACGGGAGCTTTTTGAGAACTCCATTTGATGCCATTTCCTAATAAAAATGTCATAGCAAGCAGCATTCTGAGTGTGCGTGCTCTAAAATGCCTACCGCAATAACGGAAGCACATTTGTGCACGGTAAATCGGTAAAGATTTCAGTAGTACTAAGAAATAAGCTAATAAACGCGAAGCATTTCCTTTGCGAACCGAAGGAACTTTGACCGTTTCTATCTATCTATTAGTCGCCTACGTCTGGTTTATGTCATGGTTGCTTGAAGCTTCAAAACACATTTACGTCCTTCTAACTTCAGCATCTTACATTATATTTGTTCCTAAGTCTCTACAACTGCAGGAGCGCAACACGTTACACACACCAATAACAGCCGTTTCCCCCATCGCGTTTATCACTGTAAATTCCATCAAATGCTAGTTAGAGGCGCTTTTAAATTCTTTGTTAAGCTTACGCACCGCAGCAGCTCGAATCTTCATTAGTGCACATGAAATACGTACCCACAAGGAAATATACTTTAGGCTAATATAGCTGTGCTAGAAAGAGACGTCTGTAAAGAAGAAGTCATGCTTCTTTAACCAGCAAAAATATCAATGAGGTAGTATTTTACGTAATCTAATTCCCTTTCAGCTTTGGCACAGCTTTCCATCTGAGCGTGGCCATGCAGCCCGCGGACAAATTTCAAAGCCCGGGAACGGCTGGCTTCGCGGCGATCCGGAAGCGCGGCCGCAACTGTAGCAGACGACAAACGAGCGCCGCCCACAGCGCTCACTGCTCCTGCGCGAAACTAGTTGCCGCAGCCGGCCGGCGGTGGCGCTGAGCAGAGGACACGCGCTCCGTTGTTCCCTTTAACAGTGAACCCCACTGTACATCCGTCAGGCAGAATAAGCCGGGACGCGCGAGCGGCGACCACAATCAGATAAAAGTGCATCGCCGCGCCGTCTGACGTTGAGCGTCTGGTGTCCATACATCGCAGTGCGCATGCGCGTCCTTTCACACTTGCAGCCATGTCTTTATTGCTCGTTTGCAGCGTACTAGCTGATTACGTGTGGCGTTTTGCGGTAGGGGCCCTTTCATTTTCCAATCTGTCACGCGCTCCATTCGACGGGGGGCACGGTTGGCGTGAAGCGTACGCTGCTCGCATTACCCAATTAAAGATAACTTTGTCTCAGTGACAAAGCGTTGCCATATGCAGCATTAGTTGAATTCTCTGCACGTTGTTTTCGGTGAAAACGTACCGTGTGGTATGAAATACGAACGAGGGCACCGAAATCGGAGAGGTGTTGAGCCGAAAAAAGTTCTGCAGATTGCTCTCATAAGTTGGCAAGGTCCGGCTGCTACGTGCTATCTCTCTGATAAAAGTAAAGCATGCGGCGTACCCTTCACCGCCGGCGTGCCCCCGTCGAATTACGCGTCCGATAAATTGAACAAAGACAGTTCACCAGACGAAGAGACCTTCTTCTGGCATAAGGCTCGTGAACAAGGCCTCATCCAAATCTTTCATTCTCCGAAAGTTCCGCTTATAGCTAATCGTTTTCTTGTGCTTGTTCAGATAGCGCTAAACGCTCGCTTCGAGGTGTGCATCTGAGCAATACATCTCAGGGGCGTGCCAGAGCGCATATAAACTCACATAGGCTTCTCTGTAGAGGATTGCCAGGGTGGTCGTCTGGTGAACTGCTTCAGCCTCTTGAAGCAGATCGTCGTAAAATGTGCCCATGCGTCTTCGTCTGTCAAACGTTTCTGAACAAAACACAGATGCGGAGATTAACTTATTTATTGGCTCAACTAACATTTATCCTCTGAAGATTGCAGCGAAGGTCTACGTCCGGCGCAAGAAGGCGGAGATTGAGAGTGCCGTCTCCAGGACACTTTCTGCGTGGAAGCGCTCTTCCTTGGATGCCTGCCTCACGTCATGTGTGCACTAGGGCTGAACAAATTGTTGCAAGCGAAAACCCGACTCGAGTGCGCATCTAGACGATGTTTTCTCAAGCACTTTTTTCGAACGATGCTACGGAGAGTACATACACGCTTATATGCAAATTAGGCAAGTCTTCATCTTTATTCTGTCGATTTGTTGTTTTGTAAATGCCAGAAAACATACATCCTAAAAATCATGACATTGGCTAGCTACATGCTCGCTTATTTAAGCGATTGCGCGTTAACGTCAATATGACCACTTGGTGGCTTTGCAACTGCGCTCTCAGAAGCAATGGAACTTGTCGTTGCAGATTAGGCTGAGCATGCAGTTAGCTTTAACCCTTTTAGACGCTATGTACACAATTGTGTACATTATTTGTTTTTGCTCCTTGTATCAACTAGGGGCTAAGAGAGAGCGAGATATATTGAGCTTCGGGTAGATTGAACCTGCTGCATAATAAGTTTGTCTTCATTTAACTTAATTTCGCAGCGTACTGTTGCGTATGATCACATTTTCTGAAGGCGCTACCCCGTTCGACGAGTCGTTCGATGAGCAGCGTCCTGCGAGCCATGTTATAAGTAGACTTTTTCTATCCCTAAATGGACATAACGAAAAAATGAATTTGTACTATATTTTCTAGCCCGAGTTTTCATTCTATTTATGCCAAAATAGAGCATGAATGACTTCAGGATAAACAGATATTTAATTACAACCTAATTAGAATAAGTTACTATAACACACATAAATGAACATATTATGAGATTATTTTTGTTGCAATAGTATGGTGAGTGCCTTGAAATAACATTGTATTATTTTGACCAATTTACAGACAGTTCTTCATAGGTGGCGTCTGAAAGGGTTAATCCTGGGGAGCGTAAAGAAAATTAAGATGCTCTTTTTTTTAATGAATTTCAAATTATTGCATTTTTTAGAGACATGCATTCGGTTCTGCATTTTTGGGGTTGCGTTTGACATCATTCTCGACAATCGGATTTAGCACACCTGTTAACCTTACGCGTGGAAACACTTTGGTAAAATTAGGAAATTCTTACTCTTATGCCTGCGGAGTGATAAAATGCGAAAGTAGAGCAGAAGTGATCGATGTGACTTTGTGACTTTTTTCTTTGTCTTGAAATCTGGGCAACTTCAATGTAACAACATTTTCAAAACTCAGGTTACTCATAGTATGACACGAATAAGTTTTTAGACTAACAGCTATAACAGTTATTTTTGGGATCTCGTCAAAATCCCATTTTTCGAGCAATTTGCAAAAACAGCTTTGGCTCAGTGGAGACTTCGGAATCTTTTTCCCTTTGGCAAATATTTTTATTTTCGGTACAGTAACATGTGTTTCGTGGCCCTGGGGACTCGTACAGCAAACTTTTTTATTTCAACAAAATTGAATGGGGGGTCGGTGGACATGCACCGACGTTCTTCTCTGAACACGCCCTCCAATACGTTGGAAAAAAATCCATGTAACGTCATATCAGCACGCCCACTAACATGAGACCCATTGGTCCGAGTGTACCTTCAAATTCGCCGAAGAGTGACGTTGTGGCGTTTGCGGTCTCTTCCACGTTGCTACTTCCTTCACTTGTGGGAATGTCGGCGAGTGAATGCAACTTCGTACAACGCGACAGTCCGAGAATGTCTTGCGCATGGTTTGTCAAATGAACTGGCACGACCCTTATTCGTCATCCTGCGGATGTAAGCTCATCCCGATTGGATGCACCACATGCGAAACTATTGCATGGACGTCACATTCCAATGATGACTCGGTTGTTTTCGACTCCAGAGTTCAAAGCAATTTTAGAGCCGCATAAGCTGATAACACATATTGATCCGCTGCGTGCAGCGCTCTAATGTTGTATTTGTCCTCTGGCGTTCGTTATCTCGGCTTCCTCAGGGCGAAAAAGGAAGTTACGAACCGCGTGAGGTGATAGCACGCTGCTTAAAATCGACGCTTGCCTGTATGGGCTCTCATTGCAATCGATATACCTCGAGGGCGCAATGTCACGCGTGATTTTCTTCGTCACCGCGCTTCTTTTTTCTCCGTTAGCAGGTGAGATTCAGCGCTGTGTGTGTCCAGGCCTATGCATGCACGAAAACGAACTTTTTCTTGTTCCTCGGTTGCACCTTTAGTCCTTGGCGCAATCAGGAAGCTCATTTATTGCCACGAAATTCAAGGTTCCACTGCACGTTCACGTGAAGACATAATTCCTGTTGCTTTTTCTTTTCCAACCTTTGCACTACAGGGTACCTCTCTGCTAATTTGTTTTGGGCGAGAACAGTACACGGACGTCGTACCTCGGCGTTACGGTCTTCAATTTATGTGACGTGTTGTGCATGTGTGGCACAACTGCTGTCTTCATTTTCTATCTTTTTTTAGTATTGATGTGGCTCACTTCACTATTCAATAGCTCATGCTCATTTACTACAAAGTGTAAAAGAGTGCATCACAGAATACAACAATGAAGTTGCCTCGCGTAACGCCAACCTTTGCACGGGGTGTCCGTTGAAGGTTTTTGGAGTTGCTGGTACTTTATCTTAAGTCCACATTGGTGGGCTGAAATGACGGGGTGTATGTTCAAAAAGAAGGCGTATGTATCGGCTCTCGTGTCGCCCCGATCCTTTGCAATATATTTTAAAGCGAAGTTGATAGATCCATTGAGAAGCAGATGGATGACATTGACTTGAAGCTTTTCAGATTTGCAGATGACTACCTTGCTTTGAGAAAGGCATGCTAGCAGCACTCTTGCGAATGTTTGAAAAACGTTTAGAGAAAGGATTCGGCATAGAATTTACCGTGTAGTTGCCAAAAAAAATGAAATTCAATTTCTACATTTGCTAATTAAGCTTCTGCATGATAAAACTTGCTGGACGTACCACCCTAGGAACGTAAAAACCTTTGTTGAACTATAATTCAGCGCATTCCAAGATAGTGAAGAATGGCATAGCGACTTCATGCATCAAATCAACCCTAACCAAATAGGGCGAGAATATTATGGAATAAAGTGTTTAGATCGAGGTCGACTGCTTATAAGGAGCCAGTTTTCCAGATAAGTGCGTCCTTCTGGCATGTGAAAAGAAACGCCGCGAGATTAGAAAGATGACGGCTGAAGCATAGGTCGACGGGACTGATGATGAAGGCGGGATGAAAACGAAGATAGCAGTTGTTCCATACATGCACAACGCGTAACATATATTGAAAAACATTATTCCTTTTCATGTAGGTACTTACCATCAAGTGGCGGGCTGGAAACGTGGAAATTTCATTTGTTTTGTCGCAGTGCATTAGATCCGCGCAGTATATTAGATCTGCTCAGTATATTATAAGCGCTAGACTCAAGACATGACATAAAGTGGTAGGTTGTATACTAGTGATGAATGCTCGTCGGAGAAATCAGACCTGTTCGCGCAACATTCCGCAGTCTTCTTTCCCAAACGCAACAAGCACAATTAGCTGTACAACAGAGAACAACAGCATGTGTTTGTTTCTGTTCTTCTGAGTCCTACTGCTGGTCGCGTTAAATACAAAGACTGCAAAATGCAATTAGAAATATCGTGTCCATTCGGGAGGCATTTTGAAAGTACTCTATGGGAAAGTGTATTTCCTTGACGACACAACGGCCCCAACGATAATTGCGGGAATTCTAACCGAGGTGAACTGGCAATGAAGCGCCTAGTGTGCTACTTCTACAATAGGTTTCAGCGTGCATAAAGCTAGCTTTTCATGTGTATCGCATGTTACGTAATGTCTACTGCATGAAATTCGTGATGTTATAGACGCAAGTTATCTAACCTGGTTGCCAAAGTATACGCGGAGGTTAAAAACCCACGAAACCTTTAGATTTAAATGGACTCTACTGACTGCAATTTCATTATTTCTTTTATGTCTGGTGGCGATTCAAATAAGATTGACAAATGCGCCTACGGCAAGGATTTCATGTGCGTGCACCCTACACGTTAACGTGCCGTTAAAGGTTATATTTTCTAAAAAATCTTGCCGGCTACTTCCTATAGTTCATAAAAAGTCACAGTTTCACCGCAAGGGTGAAGCAATGAATGCGATAGCAACAAATTGTAATGTTATACGAAGTGAGGCTGGCAGCTAACTCTTTTGGATCCGATCTCACGCAACTCTAGAAAACGCTGCTTAAAGAGCATACGGCCCGCTCCAGGTACACTGCTCACCACATTCTCTTCGCGTTGAGAGCGCAGCACGTAGAAGGGTACACCGGCCCCCCCGTTGTCGGCCGCCGAGGGGAGATAACGCGCGCGCCCGCGACGACCGCGCTCGTAAAATCGAAGGTCGCTCGAGGGACTCCCCCCCCCCCTCGCGTCTTTTCACGCTCACGAACGACGGGTGGGGACGGTTATATATATACATAAACATATACGGCAAATGACGGCGGCGGACGGCGGCGACGCCGACGGCAAAAACCAGCCGAGAGTGTCCATATAATTGCTATCGCAATAATAACAATATCTGGGATTTTGTGTTTCATAACCACGATATGTATGAGCAGCGTGCCCTAAGCGGGGACTCCGGATCGATTCTGATCCTCTGGAGTTCTTTAACGTGTACCCTGATCTAAGTGCGGGAATATCTCACTCCTATCGAAATGACCTACGCAGCTGCTGCTTTTGTTGATGCTTTTGCAGCTGATGGTGATTCAATATGTGTAAGCGCTAGTGTCTCATTTGTGTCGATAGGGACGCCCCACTCTACTATTCACATCATACGTGACTTTGATGGTCGAGGCACACGACTCGTACACTCCATCTCAGAAGTACCTTGCAGCACTGTGGAAGCTGCAGGGCTTGTTAGCCAATAGGAAAGGCGAAAGCTCCCTCAAGACGTGTTCGTCCGCGTCGCGTCCTTTGCTCGTCGTCTGCGTCGGCTCACCTACCTTGTCGATACTTGCTCGCTGCAGTTAATACAAAACTCAAAAACCTATGCGGGAACCCCACCTCGCCGTTTCTTTATGTTCAAAAACCCACTTGTACTGGGCGTGTTCGCTGGCGTTTGTGAGGAACGCGATTATATTTTTTATAGCAGCGTTCATACTGGCGTTTTTACCGAGTTCTTTTTTCACAGCATGGTCGACGCACTTTCAGCAGCAATCACGTACCATTCCATGGTGAAACAGCAAATTATTGGCACAGAAAACAATATAGAGATTCAGGGTACGTGTTTCGCATCGTCAACGCACCATCGACTAATGTTGTAGCGACATCTGCTCAGTTAACATCAAACTACTTTTACGGCTCGGAACCGCCTCGGTAGTCCTAGCAGCATCAAAACAAACGAGCGATCTCAATAATAGTGCAAAAAGATACCTCATGTTTGCCCTCAGCGTTAGATGAAACTAAGCGATGAAAGCTTATACCACTTATTTCTTGCTCTCCGGGCAGAAAGCCAGTAAGAAGAACGGACTCGGGTGAAAGTGGATTGTCTGGGGTGTATGGGGGGCTGCCATGTAGCTGTACGTCCTCGCCTCTAGGGTGGTTATTACGGTTACCAGCCAGTAATCTCTGAATTATTTCAGAAATTGCGAAGTGCATGCGCGAAGGGCCTACCGTGCCACGTATCACTGTAACGCGTCAAGCTAGGCGCACAGCTAAAGCTATTGTACCTCGTCGATAATGAAACGGTTAAGCACGGAACTACATTATGTGCTACGCAAGGGATACCACCTGCGTACTCCTCGTAGCTTCGGCAGTGCTGCAAGGTAGTTGTGAGATGGGGTATAGCTTCCGATGCGCGAATACACTCTCCCGTAAATAAAAAAAGTTATGTGCACTACTCTGCATCTGATTCGCTGCTTAAAAGGGCCCATAAACAACCTCTGAAAACACAAAGAACTAGCGCGTTATTCTCTCCAGGAGCGTCCCGTCTTTTAGGCACAAACTTGAAGCCGGTTTGCTCATGTGAATTCATGCGGAAATGAGCTTCCGATTGGTCGATCTACGAGGATATCAGTTATAAAGTGTCTGCTACCCTATTGCGCTACGCAGTCGCACAATCATTAAGCGGCCATGGGAATTACCAGTACTCTCTTTCGTTTCAACACAACATAAACGAATTCTGATTAATGTGCGCTGGAATAGACCAATCCTTAAATGTCTGTCCTTCTGCGCGCGACATAGCTATATAGTTGAAAAGACGCCTCCATATGCGATATATGTACGTCGGACTGCCATAACATCTTGAACAGCCCAGCAAAACCAACCGGGCTTCTTCATTTCTTTATTTGTTGTATTCGAGATACCGCTCATCGGCATTACATGTTTACATAATAATAAAAAAAAAGACTCGCCGCACGCAAACAGACAAGTCTTCTTTTTACACGAAAGTGTTTTATGCCGGGGTCCACCAAGATTTCAATGACGTATTTCCCCCTCGGAAATGACGTCGAAATAATACGCATGATCAGAAAACAAAGCAAAAAAAGGTCCGTCAACGGGAGTCGAACGAACCACCTCTTGGTCAGCGGCAACATATGCCGGGTACGCATTCCACTGCACCACGGTCACATGCTCTGCAAGCTTTAAAAACGAGCCTTTTATATCTACCACTGTCCTCACACAGTGCTCTTGCTCAAGTAAAGGAATGCATTATGACCGTGAAATGCACGATTAGTTTCTTCAAAGCGTCGTTTCTACGCGCCGATCCGATTCGGCGCGTTTCGAATAGGAAATGTGCAATTTTGTCGACGCATTAACCCACTGCCAGGTGGCGACCATTCCCATAGCATCGACCTCACTCTTAACATCCGTCCATACCAAAAACAGCTGTGGGACGCGCAAGTGCTTCGCGTGGGCGTAACTCCGCGTTCCCAACTTTAGCTCGCCCCGCGAAAAATCGCAGCCGACCTGGGATTAACTCTAACATGGCGCGAGTAGGCGACCTTAGCCCAAGTTCGGTGTCCAATCAGTGACGCTCTTCTGGCTGTCACACCGCGTTCTATGATTCCGGTCTCACCGTACAGCTACCACAAGCATCTATGACCACAAGGGTTTGTTTAATCATTGATCAACGTTTAACGTGGATGCATCCACGTTAAACGGTGCTATAACTGTCAAGCACCAACAAGCATTGTGCAAGCTCTCTTATATCAATGTACAGTAAACATTCAAATACTTCTGCGAGGACAGGTTTCACTTTCGTGTTATACCGATTCCTATCACGGAGGGATCAACCATGTTTTTTTAGGCAAACTGACTGAACGTAACAAACTGAATGAACGTAAGAAACCAACTAGCCCGAAAGTCTGTTCTCCTTGATTTTATCAGAAAATATTTGAGGGGTATTCAAACCCCTCTTATTTTATATAAATCATTGGCGATAATCCCCTTATACGTTCGAAAGGTGCGGGTGACCTGCCCAATCCCTCCCCAGTATTCTTGTTCGTCTTTCCTCCCAGGGAACAAACTCAGCTGCAGCAGTAGCAACGTAGGCACCGCAATGTTGCGACTGTTGCTGTTGGTAGGGATGAATGTTTTTCGCAAAAAAAGCTAACGTCCAGCGTTGGACAGCAGCGTGTTGCAGGCAAGCAAAAGAAGTGTGATCTGGAAACTTCGGAGCTCCTTATCGGTGCGCCATGGCCACGGTTATCTTTTGTCTGCATCGAGGACGGTTAACGACACGACAGCACCTTCCTCATCATGACATTGTCGAGATCACGCCATATTATTTATCACCCGCAACTGATACAGACCGGAACGGCCTCTTCTTTTTTATTTTCCCACGGGCTTGAAAGCGCGTCATGGTGGTTTTCTACATCGATACTCGAATGATAGGGTCTATAAAGATGGATGAAATGCTGTATCGGCAAGGAATGGCAATGAAGTAGCAAGGAAAGGTTCGAGAGAGGGCACACGCGTCTGTTGGAATCTGCGCTAATGGTTTTTAGGAGCGGAGCTCCTTAGGCCCGCACTCCGCCGTCGCCGTGGAAGCTCCCTGCAACATAAATGCGGCGCCGGCGCAAAGGGACAATGAACAACTGCTAGTTTTAAATGCGAATGCATTTCTTAGTCGGGCTATGTCAGGCATCCGGCGTTGTCCGCGCGCCGGCAGGTGTTATCTCTCCGCTCTCACTCCCTCTCCCCATAGCAACAGCTGCGGGCTCGCGCGCTTATCCTCGCCCCTAGCAACCGGAGCATGTGGTGCGAGAGAGTGTAGGAGAGGGTAGGTGCAGTGCTTCGCCGCTCCTTCTCTCGCCGTTCGCTCTCTCTCCTCCCTGCGCCCCACTCTCCCGTCCGCTCGCGCCTCACTCTTGACCGTTCGCTGGCTGGGCGCCTCTCAAGGCGATGATAGAAGTCGGTGTCGGCGCAAGAAATGCATTCGCATTTCCTCACGATTCCCTTCGGGGAGGTGGGGGGCATTTTTTTTTGTAGTCCCCGGGCTGCGGCTGCTGAAAAATCGTCAGGGTACTCGATGAACTTTCTCGAGCAGCTTATCAGAGCTTTTCACAATCGTCAAAGCTATTTCATGGCACATGCACTGCTCACGCAGGAAAAATTAGCACGAATACTCTTTCTTGAATTATTTGGCGAAAATCATTTGAATTACTTACCCTTGTGACTTAAACGTAAAACAGAATGACATACTTCGATAGGGTACGCATTTGGGCTGGTTGGTTCATGATTTCCAGTCTTACAGCGCTAAAAGACGGGACGAAGAAAGGACACAAACCAATGAAATGGTTTGTGTCCTTTCTTCGTCCCGTCTTTTAGCGCTGTTTTATACTGGAAGACATACTTCGATTTTTGTGACTTGTATGCAAGCTGGACATTTTTACTCAGACACCCCATCATCATCATCTCTCATGGCCCATATTTACGAGTCCAACCCCACACATCCTTTGCGCAGGAGAGGAGGCCAGCGTGCGCGACCCTAGTGATTCGCCCAAATCAATCCAGTCTTTTGTACTCTTAACCTAAAATTCAACTCATTTAAATGGCTGTGAGTATTCCCACCGCGGAGTATCGCACGAGTGGCATAAAGTTGCCTACTGAGGTATAAACTGATAACAGCGATACGTTGAGAGGAGCAGGTCATATATCAAACCTTTACGACGTCTGAAGTGTGACATATCCTGTCCAGCAGCACGCAAGGAAATCGACGAATCGCGGGAGACGATAACGCTCTTCATAACCGACGTCTGTCGCCTGTGGGCTCCCGTTGCGAGCGGAAGACGCAGAGGCCGAAATGTCGCGTGCAACGTTATTCTTTTTTTTTTTCTTGCTCCTGCCCTCCTTGTTCGCAGGTAAGATTCAGCGCTGTCAATACGTGAGCCGGCAAAGTTACTGTACAATTCTTATAAGACGCAACGTACTTTTTGGTGGTACCGTTTGGTCACGAAAGATAGAACGTTGCAGGAACTGAAACGCGATGGTCAACCCACAAGGTGCCCGGCACTGTTTGGAGCCACAAGTCCCCTCAGAGGGGTGATCGCCTGTCCAAGTGCTGTCACAATGCAGGGCCGAGGCTCTGCGTTTAACTGTGAACCATGATGAGCGAAAGTCAGTATGGTGTCCCCAGCGCTCACTGGTTAGAAGAAGAAAAAAAAACCACTAGCTTCCGTGCGGCCCCATTATCGTGTCTCACTTGTTGAGCACTGCGCCTTATGTATGAGGTAGACGCTTGCTGCTACTGTGTCGAGAAATTAAACTGAGGAATGTAGTCGTTGATTTTAACCTCGTACTTCAACGCTGCATTGGGATACAACTGACAAAGACATCAGTACACATCACCAAGTGGTATGTTGCGAACATGAACAATTCTCGTTTTGTGTAAATAACTTATTTACATTTTGACGGTAGCATGTCCGCAGTAACTCATCAAGAAACCGGCCTCCTCATCACCTATGTAAAGACATTCATTTATGGATTAACCTTCCAAAGACAAAGCTAAATGTTTCACATCGCGCGGTTGCCTGCGTGTCGATGCCACATTCTTTCATCCATGCCAACTCGAGGGTGATTTAACAACGCTACAAGGGCACTTTTTGATCGCCGTGACGACACAACCATGTCGTCGAATTTGTGTGGAGTCGCCAACGAAAACTAACGGCAAAGACACGTTTAAAAGGCCAACCCTGGCGACTCACCGCGGTAAAGGGATCCAAATGAACTTCGCTGAATTGAATCCTCTGCGTGCTTCCGTAGTATGTATATATATATATATATATATATATATATATATATATATATATATATGAACGAGCTTGACGGATGCGCAGATTCCTCTGAAAATGAATTTTAACTTAATGGTGTTAAAGAGCCTATGTAGCAGTTATTGCGGTGCCGGCGACGGCTTCAGGGCGCTGCTTGTGAACAAAAAATGCGAGTTTTCCGAGACAGAAAAATCCCGCTTAATGAGCAGAAAAACTCACGGGGCCTTTTATGAATTCGTTTAAGACAACCTGAAGGTGAAAGTCATCAGGTGAGGCTTTTTTTGCCGTGCACTTTATAGGGTCATGCAACGTCGGACTAAGAAAATCTCAACGATTAATTGTCGCTAATGTAATTCTGGCTAATAGCGGTCACTAATGAACTTCCGCTATTAAGTTTCACTAATAACTCACGGTATTTGCTTTGATGATCATAACATATACCTATATATACACATTCATTCTCCAACTCGCTTTTGTATGACTTCCGCTCCCCAGCACTACGTTTTACACATCAGGTGCTATGTCATGTAACTTAAGCTGAGTTTAGCTGATACTCAAAGTTCGGACAGCAAAATGTACAACCTCGCGCACCTCATGGTTGGCTTTAGGGGTTGTAAATGCTCGTGCGTACCAAGCAAGAGCCCGAGCGTGAGGCATCGCAACCGGCTGCAAATGAAGTACCAGAAGGGGAAAACAACCAAGCATTAAGTGGAGCAGAAGAGCGCATTGATAGCTGTATAACAAAGAATGTTTATTTCTAATGCATAAAGCATCTTCAGCGAAACAAAAAACAATTCGCGGCAGTAAGAGAATAAACTATTCGTTGTTGCGAACGCAGTTACTTCAACAACTCTAGTTAGCCTCTACAGTGTTTCTCTAGAAGTGTGAAACGGGAGCGTAGAGGTGAGTTAGCTGAGTTAAGACAATTTCGCAAAGAACAAGTGAAGGCGCTGATTGCACGCACTGAGCCATAAGCCGGAGTCGTATACGACTCCACTACATTAAGTGCCCTGAAAATTTTGGATCCTGTACATCACTTGGGTATCCCCATTTCCACAGGCGCATTCAGAACAAGTCCTGTACCGAGCCCTTACGCAGAGTCCAATGAATGGTCACTGCACTTGCAGAGATCGTACACCAGCTTTATGTATTTTCTTAAAGTAAATTCTAACAATGAGCATCCTTGCTGCTAAACCGTTAACGATACCTCATGCACCACTCTCTTACATAATAGACCTTCATTCAAGAGAATATTTCTCACTTCGTGTCAGCAAACTCAGACAGGAAATGGGCATACCACTTTTCTAATGTCAACCAATGGCTACAGAAACACCTCCGCCGCTCTGACAGTGGCAGATTGTGGATTGTGACCCATCGTTTGTGGAAGTAACTAAGCATGCCCCAGCCTTCCACATTATAACACACTTTTTAGAGCTTCAGGCGAAGTACTCCTGTCCGGAATTTTACACAGATGCATCGAGGTCACATGCCGGCGTTTTTTATGGAGCCGTGGGACCATCATTCTTAGAATCTGATGTACGTCAACCAGACACAAGCATTTTCACCGCAGAAGTCTATGAAGTAATGTCGGCTGTACAGCATATTACGAAAAGAAAGCTCCAGAGGGCAGTTAAATTTACAGACTAAGTGTCGTGAGATCATTAATATCATTCAGGAAACATAAGAACCCATCAGCTTTATTCATTCCTTTGTACACTATACAGGGGCGACCAGTATGTGATCATATGCTGGGTGCCAGGCCACAGAGGTATCCAGGGTAATGTGCTGGCAGACGAAATCGCTAAATCGACTGCTACAAAATCCTGCAATCCCACCACAGCTGTCCCGGTTATTGACCTGAGACCTTACATCAGAAAAGAACTAAGACAACACTGCCAAAGGTGGTGGGACACCGAAACATCCAATAAACTACATCTCATCGAACCTCAGCTAGGTACACCTACGTCAGCAACAAAATCACGGCGAATTGACGTCCTGTTATGCAGGCTGAGGATAGAGCACACATTTGGTACGCACAATTTTTTGCTAACTGGTAGTAAACCTCCGGTATGTGACAACTGCGGTGAAAGTCTGACAGTCCCCCCACGTTCTTCTAGAGTGTCGGAAGATGGAGGCTCTGAGAAAAAAAGCATTTTTCTATGGCATACCATCAGCACATACCACTACACCCAGCAAGTTTCTTGGTACAGAACCTCTCTTCAGCATACAGGCTCTTCCCAGTTTGCTCAATGACACCCGTTCCTTGCAAGTAATTTGTCCTAACACTTCGTAGCACTGCCTCGCTCTTGAGGCTACTGTTACGGATTGAGCACTCGTATAGCACATGCCTCTCCACCCTTTTGTGCAAGGCTTTGATGAGGCAATGATGCTTCCTTACAGACCTGTTTCTCAGTCCATCACCCCGTCAAAAGCAATGCATCTGTATCAGGCCCGTAGCCAGAAATTTTTTTCGGGTGGTGGCCCACTTGTTTACGGCAGTGAAAAACGCCCAATTTTATTATTTTTCTTTGATGAAACGCCCCCCTCTATTCGAATTTCGGGGGGGGGAGGGGGGAGGGGCTGGCTACGGGCCTGATCTGTACATAGCACATTCCACCAATCATTACACATTTCACACAGCCCCATGATTTTAATACTTATATGTTTTACCCGCCTATCGGCGCGCAATTTTAGGCCCCTATACAGCCACATAAAATTAGCATAGTTCACACCCCTTGCATGCCATCGTAAATCACAGACCATTGTTACTCTTTTATCTTTTTTTCATAGCGCTCTTTGGCCAACCATGGTACTTGCGCCATTAAAACCTACGTATCATCATCATCAAGCAGTTTCACAAACACACCAGAAACATCCGACTTTCCTGTTAGAGACAAATTGTGGCTGGCTGTGTAAGACTTCCCGTTTTTTTTTGCGGTAGGAATTATATGGACACACTCGGCTGAATTTTGCCGTCACCACCACCGTCATGCCCCGGATATATATATATATATATATATATATATATATATATATATATATATATATATATATAAAGGCACAAATAAAACTAAATCAGACAAAAAATTCCAAGGCGCGCTACCGGGGATTCGAACCAGCGATCCCTCTCACCGCAGCTCGGTGCGTTAGACCACTCAGCCCGTCCCCGTTGCACGCCTATGCAGAGTGACCTGCAGAAGAGTTAAACGTGAGCGTTGCATCCTGCGCGAAGCAATGCCGTGGTTGAGAAGGAAATGTGAAAGCGTTGAGAAAGACTCAACAAGCGTGACCAATGTAAACCTTTTCGGTGGGCCTCGTTTATGCTTTTTTTACTAACATCAAAACTTTCGCTTTGACTGAATGACGCAGCTAACGACACGTAGTTCAATATTGCTTAGATTATCAATGGTTGCTTCATATTGCAGCGGTGACGTGCAATGGCTCATTGAAGGTTTTTTTACACTTTTCTTGTGACGCAATGCTTGCGTAGGCTTGAAAAAGCCTTTACTCTGCATTGCGCAGAGTAGGCGTCGATAAACACATTGCTTGTAAAATCGAAATCTCACTTTCTTGTTTACAATAACTGTAAACTTCCTTTCTAATTCTGCTCCGTCGACCGCCTCAGAGCGGCGCTGAAAGCTCTTCAATATATTGCATGCTGTTGATAACTATTGCACGCTTTCAAGTTCTGGTGCATGTGTTTCTATTGACACACCTTGGTTGCTATCGGTCGTGCCACGATTGGTAACTCCCCAACACCTTCAAAAGAATTATTTTCAACGCAGTTCTTAATCATTGCTTGACTAACTTTGCAGATGGCACAAACACACAAGACGTGTGCAATGAAGAAGCCTTCATGCAGTGTATTTCTCTAAAGTATGAACGGCTTGGAGAAGAAGAGTGGCTACCACATTTTGACAAAGTCTACGAGGCCATGTGCACGTAAGTCTGTCTTCGGAAAAGTTAATGCATGAATTGGAAACGTCTGTTGTGTTTATTTTTAATCAGTGACATTCAAAGGTGCGCAACTCTGCCGTAAGCGAAGCATAATTCAAATACGGTGTTTCTGTAGTCAGGTTGCGGTATTGCTGTCTAATCAGCAAACGAGGCTTTAACGAAGCATTGACGCCTCGGCGGCTGAATTCTTGAGCGTTACAACATGACTTCTAGCTGTTGTGGTAGTGGTACATTCTAAAACACTTTAGATGGTACACCATGCAGTTATAAAATGACCACCAGAGCTTCTTCTAGCTGCCATAATAAAGCTTACAAAAAACTTCCAACGTATTGCCGTACTGCCTTTGATAAGTGTTCTGGAATGGCTTAACCGTTAGGTTGCCAGGAAGGACGACCTTCGTGCTCTTTTGTTAATATTAGATGATATAGCCTTTAATTTGCAGGCGAGGAATGATTTGCGCACCTATAGTTTTTCTTTGGAAATTCTGATAACGGTTTTTGACGACATGTTTTCTGTGAAACTTAGTGAGGTTATTGTCATGCAAGTATACCGTGACGTCGGCAAAGTTTCTGGTTCTAACTGAGCAGTCTGGCGTGAAGTTTGATGGATGAAAATCAATAAAGGGCAGTCGAGGTCTGACGACTCCTTGACTAAGGGGCCCTCTTATCTCAGGGTGATATTGATTATGGCTCAGAACAATGTTTCGAAAAATAAACGGTTATTCCTTTCTTTCAATGAAAGACATGCGTTGAGCCGGCCCATGATGCCGTGTGAGGCAGATGTTGTCTATGAAACGCTTGTAGTCTAATGGTATGAACAAAGGCAGGCAATTGATCGAAAGCTCGTTTTTTGTGTTACCAGCAAATGAAACCAACAGTGAATGAAGCGAAAGGAAATATAAAGGCAGTACTTGTAGTTTTTAACTGTAATGCGGCCATTGCAGTATAAATGTAAAGTAATTAATGTGTACGAAAAGAAGACTCGTTGGTAGGGACCGAATTCAAAAGCTTCGTAGAATGCGTCCGAAGATCTAGGAATTGAGCCAAAAGATGTTTCTTATATATATTGCCAACGGCGATATATGAGAAACCGCTTTGTGGAACCGCTTTATTCAGCCGGACTCGAGCTAGATCACACTGATGATGATATATAAAGAGAATGAAGAACCATTCACTTGTCGCGCTCACACTAAATATATATTCGAGTATATTACATGTTCCAAATGGAACATTATGTCACAGGGCCTTTAAACGACCACGGTGCGTCTTGCTTTGGAAGTCGGGCGATGATGGCTCTGGTGGACGCAATTGACTATGTCATGCCTGTCGTCGCACGCCTAGCAGGAGAGCAGGCAAATACTTGTCCTAACGAAGTCTGGCTGCAAGTTCGGAGAGGCTGCGAGACTTGGCCTTCATGGTTTGACGCAGCAACCTTTCCCCGCTGCCGTCACCGCACTCTCCTGTTCTGCGTCCGCGATGAAAAAAGATGGTCTCTGGTGGTTATGTACCATGGCGCTCATACGGGTTAACGCCTTCATGGATACACACCACGCTGCAGACGCCAGGCTTGTACGAAGGCATGATCTCTCTGCTTCGTGCGAGCTGATGGCCGTCTGGCCGAGCAGCGTCAGTTTCCATGTTGGCGCAGAATGCCTCGTGGGGATCCGCACGGCACTCACCTGTGCGAACAAACAGGATAGGTTTGAAATTTCTGAAGTTTTACACTCATTAGATCATGTGTGTACAAAATGAGTGTCCGCGCCAACGCACAGGTTACGCGTCTTTAATCTCTCATGCTCCCGTCCATCCGTCCGTGCCCGGGCATGGTGCCAGGTGGCCGCCGGGGCGCGCCAACGGACGGCGGTCGCGTTATTTCGCGTCGGTCGCGCCTCGTGTCGGACTCTACAGCGCTCGCACTTTACTTGCGTAGTGTCCCTGTGCCCATCGAGTCCAATCATGCAAGAAAGAAGACGCGCGCATCGCGTTCCATTCTGACCGACCCCGTCTCAATGGGCATTGGTGTTCGCCGAACACACTTTGGTATTTACAGAGTATGCTTCAATTTTAGATGAATGTTATCCTCGCGTTGCAGCAGCTACTGTCACCGAACAGGTTAAGCCCAGTAAGTCATCTTCGCGCATAGTTGCTGAAAGCAGTATCAACGAGCAGGATATAATCTGTTTTTTATATTCACTGCTTATTTCACAGGCTGAATGAAATGGCAATAGGATTCGGCGTTAACTTTGTTTTTTTACGGCTGCCAATAAGCTTGTAAGGCGCGGCCGTGCAGATAAAGCATGAGCAGGTAACAGACAAAAGGAGGAGCGACATTTCTTTCGTGAAACACACCCATAAATTTAATAATAGTAGTATAAGTATGGTTTATGAAGTTCCTTTTGGGTGATGGTGCTCCTACGCGTGACGGATAGGACGATGCGTTAGAAAGAGATTAATGGAAAATAAGAGATCGCTAGCCGGAGGATTACCGTGTAATATACGCTTATATTGTGCAGAGTGTAAATGCACGCAAAATCCAATGAGTGCATAGTCTCATACATGCACAGAAGGAACGAACGCGTCGAACTGTTAAGGCATGTCATATCGATAATATGGTAGAATTAACGTCCCCGACAACTTCATTGACTGCGTTTTATATGCTAGTTTTTCTTACGGTTACGATGAGACGAGCCCTCATAAGATTCCTTCATTTGTTCATTCGTAGCGAGGGTCTCATTCTGGCAGGCTCGATGCCATGCGAGGGCTTATTGGTCAGCTCTCCACTTAAAGGATCACATGCCATGGGGCGCCAACGGGTGCCAAGAAAGAGCGTTCCACACTGCCGTCATGGCTACGATTGGCACCGACTAACACTGTCAGGCTTGCGTGCACATAAATACCCGATAAGGTGAACGGGAGGACGACCGCCACAGTAGCTGAATTGGGAGAGCATCGTGCGCGTAGTCCGAAGGTTGCAGGTTCGGTCCCTGCCAGCGGAAAGTTGCTTTTTTCGACCACTTTAGTTTCTTCAAGTCTATGTTACAATTACTACAATACACTTGAAAGCAGCAGAATTAACGTCCCCTATATCTTCCTTGGCTTCATTATCTGCTGGTTTTCATTAGGGTTGTGTCAGAGAAATAAACGAGCCCGCCCAAAATTTTCTTCCTTCATTCCCTTTCTTCATTCGATAATGTTGAGGCAGCGTATGCGCGAGGCGGCTATCGATTAAGCAAGAAATCAAATTCCTGAACAGTTAACTCTCACGTGGACCCCTAAGTGCACCGGGATGACATGTGGCGCTGCGTAAATTCGCTGGCGCAGATAAGTTCATGAGTCTACATTCTTTTACGCTGCAGTGCGCTTTTTAGTTGACAGTCGGCGCTAATGTTGTCTTGACCTTTTATCTAGCGTCTATGTTGCACGGCTATTTTCTTAAGATAAATATTCGATGTATGTCAGTCAACTTAGATGAAATAAAAAAAAGAGAGAAATACAAAAGAGACAAGCAATACACAGACTGAATTCATCCAGAATTTGTCTTGAGTACTTCCATCTTCTTTACACGGCTTTGCTTTCTGGCGGTTCTTTTTCCATAATTGAGAGGTGGGTGGGCTTACCAGAGTTTCACATTGAAAGTAATGGCGACGATATTTGTAGGGTTGTTGCACATTTTTGTTTTGCCTCCAGAGTAGCATCATAAATAGCGGCAACTATTCAACATCCTCAATGCTTCCAGTTCGAAGAAAGAAGACTGCATACGCTTGCTCGGAGACCAAGACTGTCCTGAGGACGTAAAGATGGGGCTAGAGCTTGCAGAAGCGCATGTGGACGAAATTGTCGACGGCCTCTGCAAGAATCATGGAGCTCAGCTGCGGAGTGAGTATCAATGCCTTCATTCCCAACTTAATCCTCGACAGCGCGTGGCGTTGAGGTTCCCTGTGTTTAAATGCGAATTACTTAAGGGGCCGGGGCTGTCGTCCCGTGTCTCATGTCACCTCATGTCAAGTACGGTCTCCTGGTTTGATCTCACGTCGTCACTTGGCGTCACGCAGATGAAACCACGGATAACATGGTCATGTATAGCATAGCAATGTATAGCAGGGAAATGAAACTCACCTCAGCCAACGTGCCGCAGTCACTAAATGAATACCCTTCAGGGCCGGGGCAGTGAAGAACGTTGAAGCGCGAGGAGGTGGGGAGGGGGGGCTTAGCTTCAGTGAGATGTCAGCTGACGTTGCCATTTGACTGGAAAGCCTTTCCTATATGAGCATGTCTGAAGGAGGCTTGGACTGAGAATTCGAGAACAATGTCGATAACAATCTGCAGAGTGACTTAAATATGAACGCGGATTCCGAAGCTGAGTTTTTATTTCACAGTTCCAGTATCAGCACATGGTGACCACATGGGTTGCTTCACTGAAATAATGCCTGAGACTACTCATGTCCGTGCAGCGCATAGACATACTTATTAAGTAAATAAAAAAAAACAGGACAAAGACAGTCACGTGCAAGCCGGGGATCCTAATAAAAGGTGAAAGGGCCACGTGTTTGAGACCCGTGATGTGTAGTGTGCATAGCAAAGATTTTGATTTTAAATTTGGGGTTTGACGTCCCGAAACCACGATATGATTATGAGGGACGCCGTAGTGAAGAACTCCGGAAATTTCGACGGTCTGGTGTTCTTTAACGTGCACTTGCATCGCACAGTACACGGGCCGTCTGGCATTTCGCCTCCACCGAAATGCGACCGCCGCGGCCGGGATCGAACCCGCGACCTTCGGGTCAGCAGGCGAGCACCCTAACCGCTACACTACCGCGGCGGACTGCATAGCAAAGAGGTGGAAAATAGAAATTAGGGCGACGAGGAACAATGTGCGAGGGTGAGGAGGAGGGAAATGAGTATGGAAGACGGTAAAACATAGAATAGTCATGTATGGCCTCACGCAGGCAAAAGCTTAGATAAGATAGCCATGTATAGTATAGCGCCCTGGCTCAGGTGGCACACTAACCGGACAGCGCGCGACCGGAAGTAAAGAAAATAATACCCCTGTCACACGCAAATCTATTGTCATTTACAACGAATGACATTAAGCTGACCTAATGTAATTTTACCTGCGTGCATTCACACGACGAAAAGAAATGTCATTTTAAAATGACCATCACCTTAGCCCTCCTGAGCCATGGCTTTGGGAGAAATAAAAATCTTTTAAAACTTGCATGTAACATGCGTGTATCCTCAAAAATGATTTTATATCACTAGAAAGTTGCTCCTAGAATATTGTTACGATGGGGTACGTTTATTAACGAATGAAAAGCGAAGGGTAGCAAGACAGACTACTTCGTTCTCCTCTTCTTTCGTCTCACCGTTGCCGCTTCAGCGTAACACTCCTCCTTTCCCAGACGAAGCCCCCTGGGCGAATATCACGTGCGCTAGGAGTCACGAGGATGACAGCGCTTTAAGCGGGCGACGTGAACAAGCTGCGTCTGCCTAGAACGGTAGCCGTGAGATACGAGACGAGTGATGGAATACGGGGCATCACTTAGGCGATTGACGATGACGAGAGGGCCGGTGTAATGAGCCAGAAAAACTTCTGGTACAGGCCGCGCTTGCGAAGAGGTGCCCAAAGCCATACTTTGTCCCCCCCTCCCTCTCTCTCTCTCTCCTCTCCTACGCTCACCCCCCTTTCTCTCCTCTAGGAATCCTCTACGGAGCGGCGCCCACGTCTCGCGTCCTATACCCGCACAGCGCATGCGTGTCCCCTACCCCTCTCTCTCCTCTCCTACACTCACACCCTTTCTCTCCTCTAGGAATCCTCTACTCTACGGAGCGGCTCCCGCGTCCCACACCCCCCACAGCGCATGCGCGTCCTCTCCCCCCCTCTCTCTCCGCTCCTACTGTCCCCCCCCCTTTCTCTACTCTACGGAGCGGCGCCCGCGTCCCACATCCCCACAGCGCATGCGCATCCGGACGCGGGAGGGACGGACACAGCCCCGAGCATAAGATTCTTCGCATCTAATAATACAAGGTGGTCCATGGCGCGGTATAACAGAGGAGAGGAGGAACCTCGATACATCGATTGCCAGGGGCGTTGGCAGCGCTTTGGTTTCCGCATAACGTGTCATATCGGTCGACGCAGACTATAATCCTAACGATTGTTGTTTGATGAGCGTGGGAGGGGGTCGAGAAGATCCACACCAACTATTTCGAAAGGCTGATGAGGGTTGCGTTACAGGGTGAAGGAGTCAAACTGGAGCATTGCTTGGTCGCTCTAATTGCTGGTATTTATCACAGCTGGCCACATCCTTTTCTGTATTGCGTCGCATAATAGGCCAGTAGAATGGAACCAGTAGGTGATGGTACGTTCTGGCGAAACCCAGGTGCCCACCAGACGCGTCATCGTGCATAGCATGGAGTACGTGCGTTCTCAAATTTTTAGGGACCACTAAAAGAAGGCGGGCGACATCAGCCGCGTAATTCTTTTTGTAGAGCAATCCATTTTGGACGATAAAGCCATTGCTACCTGTAGACTGTGCAGCTGAATCGAAGAGAGCATCCAAGGTGCGGTCGTTGCGCTGTTCCTTCCGGAAGGTGGCGAGGTCAGGAAAAGGCAGTATCGTCGATGGCAGCCAGAAAATCGTGAAAATTGTCGGCGTCACATGTAGTTGTTGATAGAGGGAGCCTCGAGAGACAGTCGGCGTCTGCATGATGGCGGCCACTCCTTATAACGTATTGCAAAGTCAAATTCCTGCATACGTAGCGCCCATCGCGCAAGGTGGCCAGAGGGGTCATGGAGACCAACCAACCAACCTAGTGAATGGTGGTCAGTAATGATCGTGAAGTGCAGCCCGTAGATATATGGACGGAATTTATGGACAGCAAAGACCACAGCGAGGCACTCTTGTTCGGTGACGGCGTAATTCTTCTCGACCTTGCTCAACGAACGACTGGCGTAGGCGATGGCATGCTTGGCGTCATCGAAGCGCTGGATGAGGACGGCGCCGAGACCGATACCACTCGCGTCGGTGTGCACTTCTGTTGTGGCACAAGGGTCAAAATGGCGTGATACGGGTCCATACGAGAGAAGGAACTTAAGTAGACGAAACGAGGAATCACATTACGCTGTCCAGATGAAAGGCCCTGCCCTTGCACAGCAATGAAGTCAATGGTTAGGCAGTATCAGCAAACTTGGGACACAAACAGTCGAAAGTATGAGCAGAGACCCAAGAAACTTCTAAGCTCGCGTTGTGACTGCGGTTGTTTAAAACTTGCTAACTGCAGCAACCTTCAGGGAGTCTGGAAGCACACCAAGCTTGTCTACAAGATGTCCAAGTACAAGCGCTTCTCGTTGGCCGGAAGTGACATTTCTTGCGAGTTGAGGGTAAGGGCAGCCTGTTCCGAAGCCATGTCAAAAGAACGCCAAGTCGATGATTGTGTTCGGCAGAAGTGCGACCAAAAATGACGATCACGTCAAGGTAACATGAACAAATCTCCCATTTCAGGCCAACGCAGTACCGTGTGCATAAACATTTCAAATGTCGCGGGAGCGTTGCACAAACCAAACGGCATGACATTGAATTCAAACAAGCTGTCTGGTGTGACAAAATCGATTTTCTCTCTGTCGATTTGACACCTCTACCCCCTGCCCTTTGCCCTTTGTACCCTTTGCCACTCTTCATGCATAGCCAACATGGAGCGCCTCATTCTACACTGTCCTGCCCTACATCATTATCGAAAGGACAACGCCATTTTTCTACATCCCGATTTGGAAGCGGTACAAAAGGACATACTCGAGAACCCTCATCAGCTTGTGGCATTCGCCCACTTCGGAATTAGTAGCGGCTTGGCGCGCATGATTTAGCATGTGCCTCTCACCCCTCCCCCTCCCTCAATATCCCCATCAGCGACCTTCGGTCCCCCCCTTTCCCTAATAAAAGAATATACCTATCTATCTCTTTGTCGATAGAGGTGCATGGGTATCTGCCAATAGCCCGATCGGAGGTCTACAGGTGAGAAGTAGGATGCTAAATGAAGACAGTCGATAACGTCGTCTATACGGGGCAATGGATACACATCCTTCTGTTTCACAGAATTGAGGCGCCGGTAGTCTACGAAAAATCTCCAGGACCCGTCTTTCTTTTAGGGGCGAAGCTACTGAGGGTGTGGGTCGTTCCCTCCTCTGTAGTAGTTGTAGTAGTATGTATGTAGCCACCTCTAGTTTATGAATTGCTCAATGAATGGCGTTGTGTGTATATGTCCTTGGAAATAATATGACTAGATGGCGTTAGTGGTTTTTCGTGTACCTTCATGATTAAAGATGATAGATGGCGCTGTTATTATAAGAAAAGGGGCTCGCTCTTGGCGCGCTTTCTCTTTCGCTCGGAGTCTCGAAACCAGGGCAGCCGGTATCTGCGGAGCATGCGGCGGCTCCGGTACTCACGGCGGCACAACCCATAGCCAAGGATGCGTGGCTTTCACAACTCACAGCAGCGTTCTGTGTCGATGCATGCGGAGGCGAGGATTTGCGTCGAGCACTGGTGTGGACTTCGGCGTCTGAGTAGGTGGCATCGTCTTCCTCTGTCGTGGAACGCGAACTGGCGTTGTCGCTGAGGCTGGGAGCGCCCGGAACACAAGTCGGCGACGCTCGTGCCCTTAGCTCACGATCGAACACCCAGGATCATGCAAAGACGTGACGCGTGTTGTCACGTCTTTGCATGATCAAGTGGGAAATGTACGGGGGGGGATTCACGGTTACCCGAATGATCTTTCCGAGCTTCGCCCACTCACTATCATTCACTTCGTGGATATGCTGTGATTTTTTCACGAGGATGACAAGCGCTGCCCAAGGGCTAGAAGAATTTGAATGACGCCCTAGGCCAACATGTCTTCTACCTGTTCAGCGATCACCATCCCCTCCGATGCGGACACACGGTATGGTTTCTGCCTTATGGGACGCGCGGAACCCGTGTCGATACTGTGACGAGCACTCGTGTGTGGAACACGAACTTTGGTAGCGTCCTGGGTGAAATAAAAAAATGAAGCCTGCTTGCTAAGGACGCTGACCAGGGCTTGACGCTTCTCGGAGGTTAGTGCCTTGTTGATCATATTCAGAAACGGCGAGGAGTCTTCAGGGACACCAGGGCTAGTCTCGTGCGCACGGACATCGTGCGAAGCGTCATTACTTAGGGCGTCTATGCTGAGGCTTGTATCCACTTCAAACAAGGCAAGTCGCATACCGCTTGGCAGCACAACAGACTGGTTGGATAAATTTGACGCCCAGAGTGTGCTTGTTCCACAGGCCACAGAGATAAAAATTGCACCATCTCCCGCTAAAGGGAACCATGTGTAGATGCAAAGCAGCGGGCGCTATCACGTACATTGGCGGCGGCGTTGAAGCTGGCGCTCATCGCAGCATTGCGCAGGAGAGAAACCTGGGGAGGCGCAAAGCACGCAACGATGGACCGGCGTTTCCTACTGGAACATGCCAATCGCTGCTAATGGGCAATGGGAGACAAAAAACGCCGATTGGACAAAGACCCCCGCAGTCCGCTTTTAGTTAACGCGCACGCTGCGAATTTTTATTGTTCAACAACGCACAGTAGAAATCTCCCACTGGCACTACCTTGCAGGTCAAGATCCAGCGCCCATATATACGGGGTGGCCAGTGAACGGTTGTGCAGCACGAGCAGTCGGTTTTAAATGCGAATGCATTTCTTAGTCGGGCTATGTCAGGCGGCGTTGTTCGGCGTTATCCGGCGTTTTCCGCGGAGGAGGAGGATAGGTTGAGGAGGTGTCCGCGCGCCGGCAGGTGTTATCTCTACGCTGTCACTTCCTCTCCCATTGCAACACCTGCGGGCGCGCGCGCTTATCCTCGCCCCTAGCAACCGGAGCATGTGGTGCGAGAGAGTGTAGGAGAGGGTAGGTGCAGTGCTTCGCCGCTCCTTCTCTCGCCGTTCGCTCTCTCTCCTCCCTGCGCCCCACTCTCCCGTCCGCTCGCGCCTCACTCTCGACCGTTCGCTGGCTGGGTGCCTCTCAATGCGATGGCAGAAGTCGGTTTCGACGCATTCGCATTTCCTCACGATTCCCTTCGGGGAGGTGGGGGGCATTTTTTTTGTAGTCCCCGGGCTGCGGCTGCTGAAAAATCGTCAGGGTACTCGGTGAACTTTCTCGAGCAGCTTATCAGAGCTTTTCACAATCGTCAAAGCTATTTTATGGCACATGCACTGCTCACGCAGGAAAAATTAGCACAAATACTCTTTCTTGAATTATTTGAGGAAAATCATTTGAATTACTTATATCTCCGCGCTGCTTCGCATCCACACATGGTTCCCTTTAGCGGGAGATGGGGAACTTTTGTTCTACAACGCATAGGAGAAATCTCCCAGTGACACTGGGAGATTTCTCCCAGTGACTGGCTCATCGCGTCCCACACCACCACAGCGCATGCGCGTCCCCTCCACCTATCTCTACTCTCCGCATACTCCGCTGGGGGGCGCCAGGGTAGTTCCGCGGTATGAAAATGACGGAGCGCGCGCGCGCCTCATTCTCTCTCCTGTGCAGCGCCGCGATGAGCGCCCGGGCCGCCGCCCTGCGCCTTATCGCTCCTATAAGCCTTCTTTCGTCCATAGCCTCTTCGACAGTTTTTGTGGACGTGTGAGTGCGGTAGAATAGTTTCTTCTAAGTGGCTGTTTCGAACCATCTTCGCAAGGCAGTTCCGCTCTATTTCTCTCATTTTCTTTTCGAATCATTCCCTGGAAGCGTGTAATGGACTCATGTAAGTGTAGCTCTCCAGAATCTGTGATGCCCGCTGCTTCAACCTGCCGGGACGATTGGGGAATACGCGAGAGTGACTCATTGTCATTGATCGTTTCGACTCTCAGAACGCAGACCACGAGGTTAGTGTCGCAGTCAAGAGAGGCACCTTTACGACTGGGTCATTGCAGTGTCCATCCGAATGTGGTGTTCATTACGACCAATCCTGGAATTTCCATGCTCCTATTGACTTCTCCTGTCATAACTTTCCAGAAATTGGTCGGCTCCGATCAATAAGCTGGATGCCATTTTCCGTATCTGCATCGAACTTCTTTTCGTCCGCTATGAGTTTGCCTTCAAGACTCAGGTTCTGGAGGAAGTGGCTGGCAGCTTTCGGGGAAGCAATGTCGTGACAGATAACTGGGACGACTATTGCCTGAACGACGAGGATGTCAGAATAATGCTGGCTACGTAGTGGTACTTTTACAACCTTTCGTAGTCTCGCAGAACTCGGGGAATGCGCAGCCAAATATGTTGAATGCCAACTCACGTTTGTCCCAGGGGCTGCAGTTGCATTTTTCAGCGTGATCTTCTGCGATCAATGATCTCTGACTTCCTCCATCGAGAATCCTTCTGATGTAGGTGGATCTGTTACCATTAACGACAAAGGCACGAAAGGATCTGCAGGTGCACTCCTTTGTCCGTCTTTGCGCAATCACTTATGGAATTCTTGCCGCATAGCATCACGTTGTGTGATGTCCCTGCTCTGCTACTAGAAGCCATCCGCTGGTAGCGATGTTTTCGCTGTAGCCACTTTCCTTGTGTAGTTGGGGCCACACATACTCGATGCGTGCCTTCCGTGACAAGCTGAACAGCTAACTTTTACGTTGCAAGACCGTGCCAGGTGACCCCGTGACGTGCATCTATAGCAGCGGCTGTCTTCAGCTAGCTTCTTTTTCTTGTCGAAAAGAGAGAGATTGGCGTCGCAGGCGCGTGTGCCGTGCTTCTTCGAACCGCAGAAAAAATACACTCGCTCCAGCTGTTTGATGCGCTGTGTAGAACAGAGGCAGAGCTGGTGCGGCCGTCTCGAGCTCTCTGAAGAGTGAGAGTGGGGTCATCGACAGGTCGTTTTGAGAATGGCTTACACTGCTCCCGGCTTTCCAGTTCAATGCGTATGAATAAGAGCAGCTCTTTTAACTCAGATTTTGACGTTGCAGCTGCGAGTGTTGAATCTGAGGCGTTCGTGACAGACTCGTGTTCTCTTAAAGATTGACTGCGCTTTGCTCGTGTGTATGCCAGAACGATCTCGTATGGCAAAGCCTCTTGAAGAATATCGATCAGCGTCGCAGAAAAAGTCACCTGTTGGTACGTTTAGTGCTGAAAGACATCCGGATGTTGAGCTGCACAGAGTCATAAAGTTGTCTGAGACCTCGGACGTCGCTTGCTGACTTTACGTGAGCAAGCGACGTTTGCTGACTTTGCTAACAGGTGGCGTTGCTCTATTCGTTTCCAATTTCCAAACCGTTTTTTGAGCAGCTCTACGGCATCGGCATAGCAGGCTTCGGAAGTCGGAAAACCAGATATCGCTGCTGCCGCTTCAACGGCAAGGTAATGCCGTAGATAGAAAAACTTTGTAGTCGTTGATAGAGCGCTGTTGAGATGAACAGTCTGCTCGAACTGCTCCCAGAAAGCTGACCACTCGTGAATATCCCACATAAATGTTAGAATGCCAAGGCTCGGCAGTCTTGGGCTGATTCTGGTCGGAGCATCAGGAGCTGATGAGGTTGCGTTCAGAGGAGCAGTCGGCGCTGTACTGTCCCCGCGTCCCAAACCGGCTATTTTGCATCGAATCTTGGCGAGCATGCTGATGGCTTGGTCGTTATAATCAGCCGCCGCTACATACTCCGCTTCGAACTCCTCGTCAGCTAAGTGCTCTTCGAGTGCATCGTTAATCTTCGAGAGCTCGCTGACAAACGGTCATTAAATACCTGTCAGCTTGGGCTCGTCCGCGGTAGGATCTGTCAGCAGGGACCGTGCTTCCTGTAGAAGCTTGATATTCTGGGCTCGTGGAGCTGAACGCTTGGTTTTGAGGCGATCCATTCGATCCGGTCCTGAAGTCGAAGAGGTCTGGGTGGCCCACGCCGATCTCGAACGATCCGGTCATCAGTCCTTGCCGCCCGCAGCGCGCCGCGGTCGAGTAGAAAATTCCCCCCTGAGTCGGGCGATGAGAGAGACGTGTCCGCACAAGGGTTTTCGGCACCAAAATGTTAAAGAAACTAGCGATCAGCGAAGGAACCACACAGACAGCCGATCATCGTTCCAACTTCTTCTACTGCATTGCTCACCTGCACACGTTTATTACTTCATCTTTTTCTACACCCTTTCTTTGCAACGATGGAAGGCACCGGCTCAACAATAGCATCAAATGCACCACGGTTGTCGACGCTACCAACAGTAACTCGGAACGCTGGACAAGGAACGGGACGGTAAGACGGAATCTTCAAGGACGGCGAGGGTGTGCAAAAGGGTAGCAGGTTAGGTCGGCAAGAGGAGAGAGGAAAAGCTCGCCGGTACCGTAGTCAAGAGTGGCACCGCACTGTTGCAGGAAATCTATACCCAGAATTACATTATGCGTGGATTTAGCGAGCACTGTGAATTCGGCTTGGTACACGTTATCAGAGAAATAAACTTTGGCGGTGCGCACACCAATAGGTCGGAGCAGTTCTCCACTCACAGCACGAAATGCGTTAGTGTTATTCCCACTGAAACATCACCTTACGACCTAATTGGGTTTTGAAATCCATGCCGATAACGGAGACATTCGCTGTCAAGCTCCACTAAAGGCAGCGTTGGAACATTGCCCACAGAAACACAAATCTCGTTATGACGCACGGTCACTGGCGGAGGCATGGCGGCGTGTAGCTGAAGATGACTGGCGACCTCACATACATCGGTCGCGCCTAGTTTCTCGGCGGCGGTGACGTGAGACGTTGTCGAGGAGGTGGGGCCCTTCGGTAGCGTGAAGGCGGCGGCATCAAGCTCTGCACAGAAGCCGGTGAGTCACTGCGGTGATTTCCCCGATGGTTTGACCTCCTGTCAGAGTGAGAGGGCCAGGGTGTCTCGTCAACGTGCTGGTTGCTGCGCCAGTAGAAAGTACGCGGATCGCTCATAGGATGGTGCTGCCGTGTTACGGTGATGAGGGCAAAATCGGGGGACATGGCCGCGGACGCCGCAGTGGAAGCATATGGGACGCTCACGGTGTTCTCTAATGTCAGCAGAAGGATGAATGGCCTGGCCGTCTCACTGCTGAGAAACGGCAGGTGGTCTGCGTGGGTAGCCACCATACAACTGGTTATTTGGACACTGATTCATAGTAGGGGTTGGCACTCTAGGACGAGGCCCATAGTTTGTGGGGATCGCGGATAGCCACCCTCGCCCTCACCCACTGCGGCGGTGATAACGAGCGGCGACGAGTACCACTGCGCATGTCCCTACTTGTGCGAATGCTTGATAAGCCAGCACAGCGAGCGGTGCGGGGGGAGTTGCCGGCGAACGTTTGGTGGGAGTGCTCGTGTGCGTGGCGTGCGGTCCGCCGGGGCCAGGGATAGCGGCACCGGCGTGCAGGTTGTTCGATCGTTGGAAGTGGTTGTTAGAAGTTTGTGTTTTCGTGCCACCGTAACGCCGTTATAGTTGTCACTAATAAATGACTTTTCGTTTCTTTCGCCAACGCCTCCTCTATTTTATTCAATGCCAGTGAAAACGCTCGCCCCTCAATGGGAAGCCGGCGGTCCGCCTTAGTTCAGGGAGTGGTCGTGATGCGACGCTACATGTAGGGTAGGGCTGCTTGCGTCACACGTGCGTCCGAGCGCTTTCGAACGGAGATGCGATATACGCGTTTTCCCTCTCCAATATCACGCGTCTGTCCAATCTCCCAAGGGACAAAACGGGGTCGGCAGATGGTAGGCCCGACGTCCGTGGCCGTTCAAAATATGGCCGGCCCGACGTCGGCAAGTTAGATCGGGCCGATCTCGTTTTTTGCAAGTGGCCGAGCTGTTTGCCGACCATCGGCAGCTGGTCGGCGAACGACGTCGGGCCGATGTCGTGGACTTGGCAGGGCCTACCTCGGGCAGCACTTGTCTTGAGCACTTGCCAACGATGGCAAAAGCACGGCCAACGCTCTTTTGCCGTTATTCACCGCTATATATTCTGAATTTAATTCATGCAGTATATATTATTTCGACCAAATGAGGGGGTCAGCTTTTTTTTGGAAATAAACAATATTCAATCCGCTTAGGCTTTTTATTATGCAACGCCTGAGGCAAAGGAAAATAAATGATAACATGTTAGCTGAAGGAATGCTTCAGATGTTGAGAACTAATAATAAAGGAAATATTTTTGCTCAGTTTCCCTTGTTTGCACTGGCAAGGCAAACTAAGCCCAATTGTACTTGAGTGTACACATCGTGGCCCTAACATTGACAAATGCAACTGCTGCTGATGCTCTGTGATGTATATTGGCACACACCCGCGCAAGGGCTTCGACCAATGAAGAATCGGACGGATACAGATATAATTCCAGTGACATGAATTTATTTTTCAATGGTTTGGGTAAAAATCAATGAAATTTGGTCAAGGTGCCACACGTGGTGTCGTCAAGGAGACTCTACATTGATGTCGCGTTCCGACCTTTTCACAACTTTTCCCAGGGTGGCCAGTGATGCTTCCTGGAAGCTGCTCCGGACGGACACTGCAACAATAATCCATGTAACAAATTAGGAAAAAAAAATGAAACTGTTTACTGACGGGAAAATATCTCCTGCGCAATTATCATCCCTGCAAAAGGACAAAGACACGTGCTTTTAAACTAAAATAAGCACATCTCATTAATGATAACTCAATAATTCAATTGTCTCCAAACAACCTCATGAGCTTTCAACAGACTTGATTTGTGTACAAGTAACACCGTGCGGCTTAAGCCTTTACAGTTATTAAGTTCATTGCAATAATGATGGAGACCTGTACAAGCTTTCTGAAACAAAGCCCTCAGTGTTTTCTTCGAAAAGGTGTAGTCTGTCATACCAACAGCATGTCCATTGCATAACCTGGCACTCTTGGCCTGACATGGCTGTTCCCCAGTACGCATTGCAAGTCGTAAAGTAAGCCAATTATCTGTAGTCCAAGCGTGCCGAACACTGGTTCTTCGTATACGCTTTTTTAATGTTCACAATTAATTATGGCGAGAGAAAATGAAGACTATTAGAATGCTAAGAAAACAAAACAAAAAAATCGGAGAAAACAGCTGGGCGCGCTTCGCCTATTTATTTTATCATATGTAAACGCAGCCTTGCACAACCTTTTTGGTTTCGGCTGTCGACGTCGCAAGCTTTCTTGGTATGCTGTATGTTTTGTGTACTGAAATGCTTATCAGGCGCTTAGTAGCACATAAGTTACTGCACCATAGTAGCGTGATTTAGGAAAGGGGCTTTAGATAAATTCTCTTTACACAAGCACATCATCAGTCGTGTTTGTTAGTCGGCATCTATTTTATCCAAGCGTACTTAAAATATGTAATATTACTTTAGACTGAATCACTTAGTAAAAATTTTTCCTCAATATATTCCCAACAATAAGTGAAAAATTGATGTGCTTACTCAAAATTATGTTGAGTACGTTACTCAATTTGAAGCAAGCATTAGCTTTGGTTTGGTACATTCATATGAAGGGAATATGGAAAGAAACAAACTGTATGACGGGTAACTGTTAGGGCATCTGGTTATAGTTGCGCGCGCGCGCGCACACACACACACACACACACAAACACACACACACACACACACACACACACACACACACATTTTAAAGGTTATGAGCACCACCTAAAAGCACCACCGCGTAAACCATTTATTGTGTACCTTAATTTTTTTCCCTGGGTTTGCAGTAGCAGCTTGCGTCAGAATAAAAAGTCTGAGTTCAACAAAATAGAAATTGGGTTTCTAGTGTAACAAGAACAACATAAGTCCATACCCATCATTTCTTCTACAGAGGCACTCAAGATAGCAAATATTGTACGTAGTGGTTCGTTAGCTTCTGCCAAACGGCTGTGCAGTTATGGGCTCTGCACAGGCGAACCTAACGCGAATAGAGTTTCTTACTGTACCAAGTGGGGTGCCAAACCAAACCTGAGCACGAAGCAATATTCTAGGAACGCTGCTAAAGCTGAACCGAATCAGAACTTAAAAAAGAGAATGGCTAGCAATTCGGATCGAAGCTGCTGAAATCATAAGCAAAAAATTACACCATCTCCCGCTAAAGGGAACCATGTGTAGATGTGAAGCAGCGGGCGCTAACGCTTACACTGGCGGCGGCGTTGACGCTGGCGCTCATCGCAGCGTTGCGCAGGAGAGAAAACTGGGGAGGCGCAAAGCAGGCAGTGATGGAGCAGTTTTTCCTACTAGAACATGCCAATCGCTGCTAATGGGCAATGAGAGACAGAATACTCCGACTGGACACAGAGACCCGCACTCCGCTTTTAGTTAACGCGCGCGCTGCGAATTTTTATTGTTCAACAACGCACAGGAGAAATCTCCCACCGGCACCACCTTGGAGGTCAAGATCCATTGCTATATATACGGGATGGCCAGTGAACGGTTGTGCAGCGCGAGCAGTCGGTTTTTTCAACCAAGAAACTCGCTAGCAGACGCTGCCTGCGTCGGCGTCGCGGGGCGAGAGAGGGAGGAGCGTAGGAGAGGAGAGAGAGGGGGGTGACACGCATGCGCAGTGGGAGTGTGAACGCCGTGGGCAGGGATGCCTAGAGGAGAGAGGGGGGCAGCGTAGGAGAGGAGAGAGAGAGGGGGGATCGCGCATGCGCAGGGGGGAGTTAGACGCCGCGGGCAGGGATGGAGAGAGGGGGGGGATGTAAGAGTGGAGAGAGGAAGGGGAGGCGCATGCGCAGTGTGGGTGTGGTTGCCGCGGGGAGAGATGCCTAGAGGAGGGGGAGAGGAGGTTTTTTATTTTTATTTTTTTTAACTCTTTGCGCATGCGCAGTAAGGGTGGGCACGCGGCACACCACCACCACCACCACCACCACCACCACCACCGGATTAAGCTTCGCCATAAGATGCTTCACATCTAAAACAGTTTCTGCAGTCTTCGTGGAGAGCCCATGTCAAATGGCGACTCATTTAAGTGATTCGATGTGTGGCCGTTGTGCGCGATGATCGGGTTTGTGAAAAAAAATTATGAAGGATGTCGCTTATCAAGATAATTGCCTGCCGTTGAGCATTCATGTATTGCCTTTACGCAGCGCCTATCAAGTCGCTGCTTCCATTTGAACGCAGCAATTTGCTCTTTTGCCTATCTAACGTGTTTGTATTCCTCCAAAAGGTTGCGCAATGCTAAATGGTAGAAATATGATTGCCTGAAATGTCCTACCAGAGCAGCAAACAAATACTTCTTGACTTATCGAACTTCAGGGAAATTTCTCACGAAAGTCTAAACTGATCGTGCTTCTCTAGACTCTTCGAAATGTTGACCTTGTAGCATATGACCGTTCGACTCTCGAAATGTAGGCTCGTAAATTAGATTCTCTGTCCGTAGTATGGATTCGCTTTTTTATCGAATGGGTAGAATTCGTAGTAAATTAGCTTTCTTTTCCTCCTTCACACAATACTTCAGGTGTGCCGAAAGACAGCATTCTTGGGCTGTTCCTATTTGTGATATATTGCAATCTTTTGCGTAATGGAATTTCATCATACGTGCGCATATTTTCGAATTACTGCGCATTATCTGTCGTTCCTTTAAGCGTACCGATGGTCATACGATCTGTCAAAATGCTCTAAAACTTATTTCGTTTGATTTAGATAAAGCTTGACGTTTGTAAATGTTAAATTATCCCTATTAGCCGCGAGCATACTGTTGTGCTACATTTTTATCACATAAATAACACTGGTATTTTGCAAGATCCTGAATATAGATATATAATTCTTAACTTGACTAACACTCTGTCGGGAAGAACACACACTGCATACATATATGGATAGTTGTGCAGGTAATCAGGGCACCTACGCCGAAAGTTACATAATTTCATTAACGATATTCGAAGTCTTACCCAACATTTGTTCCACGTCAGCTTAGCTTAATTTGCGTTAATTTTAATGTTGCAGTGCAGGAGTTGTACACATGCCGTGTCACGTGTGAATTATATTTTATTGGAAATTAGTACTACTGCCGATAAGACATTACTAAACACTTCGTATTATTTCATTTCAATTTATATCGATGACTGTTTCAGATATTCAAACAATCGGCTGGGGTGCCTAAGGGGAGGGCGCCGCCGCCAAAAAACGACGGAGCCGACAATGCAACCAAAGATAGGAGCGGTATGCGAGTCGTTAGCACGTGTGGCCGGAGAGGAGAAAGTCTCTCGCCCGAAAGTGTCAGTAAAGAAGAACAAGCCCACCCGCCGAAATGTTTCAGTGTCAGTGGGTCGACACAGTTCAACGAAGAGACTCGCCCTCTTGCGCTCGTTCAGCGGTGAATGCGGACCGCGCTCGCCGAGCAGAAGCGGGTATCGAATTTCTGTCCCGCGCTGGCCGGAAAATGGCGGGAAAAAGCAGAGCCTTCCCTCTCGGAAAAAAAAAAAAAGAAATGCGAGAGCGCGCACTCACTTGCTCGTAGACAAGTGAAACAGCACGAAATTTTAAAATTGATTGCTAAACATTGTCTCCGCGAATAATCTTTCGCCATCAAGCAAATGCACATTGAATTTGGAAGTAACAATTTACATTGGAAATATTTCATGCTTTGCCGTAAAACGGAAAGAACTAGAATTCGTTGTGAAAATTTTCAAGTCCTCTACACAAGGACAACACATAAGCGTATGTAAACCAGCCCAAAAACTTTTCACAATGTAGTTGACGTTTCTGTATCGTGAATAGTAAATGAGGAGTGTGATACGGGTCACGTTCAGGAAGAAAACAGGCGCACGCCATGCATGCACGTAGGAGAGAAATATAAGAAACAGCTACACCAAGCAGACATAATCGGCATTCGAGCACCCCTTGACGGTTCTATAATTCGTGAAGTCGGCCCAACACATGGCCTCTAAGAGGCAGGTTATTTGCTGACTATATTTGTGCGTCCGCGCTGCCATAAGTTTCCCGCATTACAATGAACGCGCGCTCTGAAGTAGGGGTAACGTTACGGCCTGACACTGGTTGCTTCAAATCTGTCGCGCGACAGCAGCGGCGCTCTCTCCAATATTTTTCCTCCACCACACATGAATGCATGGAGACAAGCCGAAACAGTGGTGTCGCGTGCATGCTTTCTTCTAAATGTACGTACACACAAAAACAAGAAATATAACGCCGAGCTTTCACTTACCTAAAAAAGTGTGGGGGGTCCTCCAGCCAAACTTGGCAGGTCAAGCAAGTGTCTGCAGTTGGTACGATACTCTTGCTGTGCACGCACTCGGATTCACCACTGTGCGCAGAGCCCCAGGAGACAGAGCAGAGGGCTCCCACACGACCTTCCCAGTAGTCGCAGCGCCACGCACTATACCCTCGCTTGCATTAGCAGTGAAGTACCAAAGGCCGGTGTTTTCCTTTTCAGTGCGTTGTCGAAGTCATGGCGCTCTTCGCGCGCGCACGAAAACAGATGGACACACACACCTACACACAAAGATATGGGTAAAAAAAAAGCTATGCTTGTAACGACCGGAAACGGCTAAGAGTGAAGCAGCGCCTTCGTACAAACAAGAGGGCGAAGAGTTACGGCTTGCGGCTGTGGCCCCCGAAGGGGAACCCGCCCCTCTGCGGGAGGTGGATGGGGGAGGGGGGGGGGAGCCAAAACCGCGCGCTCGGCGCTACACCGGCCTGCTACATGGTGCCAGCGTCGGCGGCCAAGCTAGTGCCGGTGCAGTGAGCCACGTGTGCCGTTGAAGTCTGCAGCTTAGGAGGGCCCGTCTACTGGCCATGCTTTCAAGGCCGATTAGGTCGGCACTGCCCCTGCTGCCGAGCAAGGGGCGATATTGGCCAAAACGTGATGGTCGGCCAAGTTTCCTTGGGCTGTTCCTTCGTGTTCGTTCTTTGTAGCTCGAAGCAATGCCGCCGTCGCCTCACAGCGCTCGTGAGGCACCTCTTGCACTGCAAAGGCAAGCGCATGCACTGCAGCGTCGCAATGACGCGTCCCCATTGGTTGCCCGCATAGCGCCATGAACGGAGACGCGCTATCTTAAAATACCGTGTCTTTTACAGAGCCAGCGTGACCGCCAACATAGTGAACACGAGGGATGCAAGACGCCGCCCTACGGATCTGCTCACAACTGACCAAAAAATTACTTCATATGATTTCCGACGTGAGGCACTATAAAATACGGGTGCTCTCCGCCATGAACGCAAAGCACACGCGAAGGCTAGGTGATATGGGAGAGTAGGAAAGGGCTATAGGAGAGGGCGGTGAACGGCTGGAACGGGTGCATTTGGCTGGCATTGATAAAATAGAGGAGGCGTTGCTTTGGCATCTACGAGCGCCTTCTGTCTGTAGTAAACACTGAACCCATCATAAGTTGTAGGCATCAAGGGAGGCGGCATTGATAGTCGTCGTGCTAAAGTCTCACATAGGAAAAGGCTCTCGGACATTAGGTGTCGGGAGAGAAGCCGCCTCACGTTGGTCGAGCTCCTCGCGCAGTACTTGCCGAATCACCGACGCGAGGTCCGATGGGGCTGGAAGCACGTCGACACTGGCGACATTAGTTACGTTGGGGAGGCGGCCGAACTTTGGGGTAATTCGTCCAGCTTTCAGGGCTTCAAATGTACATCAGTGCTTAATGACGTCACTTACAGACTCCAGACTATGTTTTGCGATGAGGAAGTGCTAGACGTCCTCTGCACTCCCTGTTAGAAGATGAAAGACTTTGTCCTCTTCTGTCATCCGAGGATCCAGGGCCTTGCACAACTTGAGCACTTCCTCGATATACGTCGTGCAGGTTTCCCCTGGAACTTGAGCTTGTTGCATGAGAGTTTGCTCGGCGCGCTTCTTTTTAGCTGCCGGATCCCGAAGCACTGCCTGATTTCATCTACGAACTTCTGCCATGTCGTCAGGCTTTCTTCGTGGTTTTCAAACTACATAGATGCGGTTCCCTTTAAGAAAGAGACCTACATTGTTGAGCTGGCAGGTAGCTTTCCAGCCATTATAACAACTCGTCGGTTGGAATAAGTTGAGCCATGCGTCGACATCTTCCCCAGCTTGTCCGGCGAAGGTTCGGGGCTCGATGTAGGGCTGCCACGGAAGACTGGAAGCAGGTTGCAGGTTGTCGTTGTTGCCGTCGCAAGCCATCGCAGGTGGCAGGCCAGCGATTCGTCGACTTCGGCGAAGCTCCACGTATTGCGCCTCAGCGGTCAGCGCGTCGTCGTTCGTCGAAGTCGCCCGTTATCGGTACCCAGCACCTCTCCCCAAAACTGTTACGATGAGGTGCGTTTATTAATGAATGAATATGGAAGGGTAGCCGCGCCGACACGCTTCCAAGGCAGACCACTTCGTTCTCCTCTACTTTCGTCCCACCGTTGCCGCTTCCGCGTAACAATATAAACGCAGCCGTTTGACACAACTTGCCATAGCTGCACGACACAATCGAAGTCGAGCCAAGAGCCACTCGAAAACCAACATGGCCTGACGATATGACCGGGCGTGCGCATGCAGTGAACTGAAGCGTGGGCGCACGACTGACTCCCCGCCTGCAGAAATGAGACGGTGGCAGCAATTTAGTGTTGTCACCACCTTGAACACCCCAACACGTGCAATCGGACGATCAACACCCGTGATACAGGCCAACAACGGCAACATAGCACAAATGAAACATGGCCGGCGTCCAGCCGCTGTAGTTGAGAGTAGATTTCTTTCAGAAACTTTCGTACGTGATATTACGTCATCAAACCACTAATAAGTTAATCTAGTAAAGAATAAGATACCTACGAATTACACAAGTTACGTATACATAAGTAAACAGCCATCTCTCTAAAAGTCCTTGGCATCGAGACTACGCATTCGGTCCGAAATCGAATGCGAATGCGTTTCGGTAACTCATTCGACAGAAAATGTCGTTTTCATCGAATGGCGTTAGTTACTGCATGTGACAGAAAACAAATGACATTACACACGAATGAGATTCGCTGTAAATGACATTAGATTTGCCGTGTGACAGGGGTATAAACGACGGCGCCTGGCTGTGGCGCGTGGATTCACGGCTCGCGTTCCCTGCTGGCGTCGCTTATGTTCAGCCGCCTCTTTCCTTCGCTCCTGCGGCAGAAACATACAGTAGTTTAGCGAAGTGGCGGGAAAAGTAAGTGAGGGTGTGGAGGAGAGAAAGAAGAGGGGAGAAGAGGTTAAAATATAGCATAACAGGTGAGAATGGAAAGTGGAGGTGAGAAGAGGTGCTGTGAACGGTGAAGGGGAGGGGGGTAAAGCATAGCATGGCCTGTGTATAGTTAGCATAGCAAAGGGTTCGAAAGGCAGGTGGGAGTGAGCAGGAGGCAAAGGGTAGGGGAGGGTAAAGAATAGATTAGCTGTGTATAGCCATAGCACAGGAAGTGCGTGCAAAAGGCCCGTGGGCGTGAGGAGGAAGGGAAAGTGAAGGGAGGGTAAATCATAGCATAGCCGTGCATACATAGTATAGAAATGGGGCGGAAAAAGAAATTGATAGTTAGAAGGAGGGCAAGGTGGAGAGCTGAGGACGCTATTGCATCACAACTGATTTTCTTCAATGCCATGAACGCCGAGCAGGCTGCGCGTTTGGAACGCTAACACTCTTGCCCATGAAAGCCAGTGTCGCCGTAGGGCGAGCCAATCACTGCACAGCATTCCTACAGCCTTCACGTTGAGCGCAACTGCATCAAAATTTCACTTTCTTCTCTCATGTCCTAATGCGTCACAGTATACCATCATTTAAACGGACAGGTCATACGAAAATGAGCGATGAGAACGTGTCTGCTCAGCCCAAATTACGCAATGGTGTTTCGTGAGTGTTCGCATTTTATCCACCTTCTAAATGTACGCAGATATCTTAAGTGTACGAGTCTCAGGGTCCGAAACCAGCGGTTTAAATTCAAGTGTACCTGAAAAAAGAAAACCTTCAATACGCTTTGACATCTCGCGTTTGAATCGATGATGATATTACTTGTCGTTATAGTGTGTTTCGCTCCTGTACATATGCGAAGCCATTTTTAGCACAAGGAGTTCAACAAAATACCATCTGTTCAGGTAAAGCCATTGTTAATAAACAGGCCACTGATCAATATTTAAATAGATCAAAATGAAATCACCTAATAGTCAGATTAAGTGTCAACACGGAAGCGCACTTCTACCCCGTCTATTCAAGGTGTGAGTGAAGCCCTAGATCGTGCGGTTAGGAAACGTGATGTAGCTACTGCGCATCTGTCAGCATGCAAACTGAAGGGTGACTTCATAAAAGCGATGGATTCTCTCCGTCGGCAAATTCTCCCTAGCGTGGTCTACAAGGTTCTTTGCACCTGAACGCGAATCCGTATAATTGGTGAAAACAGTAATTCTTGAAGTCCTCTGAAAGAGCACATGAATGATGTCGTTAAGGGCCAGATGCCCAGTGGGTAGAGAGAGAGAAAGGTAGAGCAAAGACATGGAGATTAACCAAGGGAGAACTCCGGTGGGCTAACCTGTACTGGGGAAGAGGAAAGGGGGTTCGAAAGGAATGAAAGAGAAGGAGAGAGTCTGTAACGACAGTACAAGGTCACTGTCGAAAAGCCGTGTGTGAGGCCAGTCATAACTTCTCGTCGACTCCGGTTGTCCGAAGAAACGGCAGCAACGCCCTCATAGCCGCTCACGCTGAAGACTGGTTAGGCCACGGCCCTAGGATTTTGCCCTCTGTGAAGGGGCGGTTGTATAGCTTGCCCAACCCGGCTGAGGGGGCTGCTTCTTGGGTGTCAAAAAACGGGCGCACACTCGTAGAGAAGGTGAGCGATTGTTTTGCTGCACTCGCAGATTTCACACAGTGGGCAATAAGCCATTCCAAAATTCAAGGAATATGCATTCGAGAATGCCACTCCAAGCCAGAGACGGACAAACAGGGTAGAATGACGTCGTGGCAGGTTGGATGGGCCCTGTAATTGGAGATCTGGGTCAAAGGCATGTAGGCGTGAACATGTAAAGGTCGGTGAACTCCACCGGTCCAGTGTTGAATGACGTGCTCGCGCACGACGTCGTTTTGCTGCGTCGGACCTTGATAGCGGGATGGCGACACTGCTGACGTTATCGAAGGCGGTATTGGGTGGCTGCATTCGCCTGAACCACTAGTATATTTTGTGTCTTTTGTCTATGGCTGCATCGTGCACGTGCCTGATTTCTCCAACGAGCTGCTCATGTGAGCCGTGATGTAAAGCGGAGAGCAAACTTATATTTGCGCAGCGAAATTCTCATTGTGAAACGAAGGGATTATGTGAAAGTACAGTGAAAGTATCAACGATGCAAAAGGCAAGAAGAACGCTACTGTAATGAAACACGTGAACGTTATGGTATTACCACGCACTCATAGTTTCTTTTTTTTTTTTTCATGTAGCCGACCCGTCACGCGTCTAACCACTGCTTTGCGCGTGCCTCGCTGAGATGTCGAACAATACCGATTATCTTACATCGTTCTGATAAACTAGACTGCGCAACGCGAACAGCACAGTTTATTTTGGAACTAATGCCACCACGCACGAAAAAGTTTCAATCCTCGATGCCGCATGTATAAATGCCGACGTGCCTTACCGCAGATTAAATTAGCGATGACTTTTCATGGCTGGCAGCGTACACCGTGTATTGCTTCTACTTTAGCTTTTGGTTTACTTAGCACAATAATAATTGTTGGGGTTTTACGACCCAAAACCACGCTATGATTATGAGGGACGCCGTAGTCGACGACTTCGGAAATTTTGACCACCTGGTGTTCTTTAAAGGGAAGCTGAAGCACTTTTAAAACAAATGACTTCGGAGCATGTAAAGCCAGTTTGATCCGTGCTGGATTTGAAAAGCAATGTAAAAGTTCTCAAACGTGAACACATACAGCACTTTTCTGAAAAAAAAAAAACGTAGGCTGTGGCCGCAGGGCTTCTTGAGATGCCGGGCGAACGCGGTGACGTCATCCTCGGTATGCCGCGTTATCTGCAACAGCAGCACTGCTGAAGCGTGGGCTCCTTCATTAGCTTCGGCAGCGGCACGTCTCGAGTTGGTCACGGAGGCCACGGTTCAAATACGAGAGACGCTGGTTCACGTAGCGCTCGGCTGTTTCTGGTTATTCCGGATATAGTTCAGCTGCCGAACTTTCAGCTTCCATAAACTTACTTTAGCCTTCGTCACATAAACAGCGCTCTCGCAGTTCGGATCAGCGAGCGACGGGAGCCTTACGTGAGACTGCAGGATGACTGTGTTAAAGGAGCCGAAAATGACGTAGGTTTCGACGCCCACACTTTTAGCGCGCTCGCGTGGGGGAGCAAAACAAACATCTCTTTCTCATATGCCTAAGCTCCTGCTGCAACAACCGCGAAAAAAAGTTCGCGTTGATTCCAACTAACGTCGGTTCTTGGTAGCCACGAAGTTTTATCGAATTCTCAAATTTCTTCAGCTTCCCTTTAACATGAATTGACGTCGCAGAGTACACAGGCTTCCAGTATTGCGCAACCACCGAAATGCGACCGCCGCGGCCTGGATGGAACCCGCGAGCGCCGTAAGCGCTACACCACGGCGGCAGACTTCTTGGGTCCCAAGCACACCCACTTCTTCGCTGACACTATCATGTGACATTATTTTAATGGATAATAGGTAATGCGAAGCCTCTGGAAAAGTGTGATTGTTCAAATAATTACATTTGAAAACTCAGAGCGGGACGCCTTTGCATTGCGCGTGCACGTACGGGAAGACAACAGTGGAGGCTGTATAAGGCGATGTGGGCTTGGTATGCTTTGAAGTGGGCGAAGCTTACAGAAAAATATGGTTGTGCGAGAGAAAACGCTGAGTCTGCGTAGAACAAGCAGCACTCTGAGCGCAAGCTGTATAATCGGCCTTTCTAAGGGCCAGTTGTGAAGAATCCTTGTGCGAGTACTCCAAGTACCGTAGCGAGGTACCCACTACGTCATAGACCATCATCCTATTGCGAAGCCGGAAGGTACCCATTAATCCATAAGACATAATTTTGCGATTTTGTGAGGTCCCCACTACGCGTCTGTGAGGCATTATGCTCACCTTCGTAGCTCCACACTTTGTTGGTGCTGTGGCTGATGATGATGAATCATCAAGGCCCCTTGTAATAGGCGGGAAAAGTTAAACCACCCACTAGTTAAGCAGTTCATACTTGGCGACGCCACGCAACATTACAACTGTTAACAGGATTGGTCGCCCGACATAGGGTCTTAACGCGAAGAAGTTTCAGGCACCAGCATGGCCCAGTGTTAGAATGACTGACTGTTACGCAAATTACGTGGGTTCAAATACCGCTCGTACTCTGCCATTTTTCTTCGTTGTGTCTGGTAGCTGCGGCTGATACCGGCGACGGGAGAAGACCACGCCACCAAAGTAGGTTGTTGTGAGCTCATAACAGCCTACGCTTTAATAAACTAAACACGAGCAAATTTAAGGGCTCTTTTTCATTTTGTTAGACACAATAATAATAAGAACTAACAGAGAATGATGCCAAGGAAAGTACACAGGATGTCAATAGAGGTAATTGTAATGTAATTGTGAAGGAAGAAAAGTGGACGAAAAGATAACTTGCCGCCGGCAGGGACCGAACGTGCGACCTTCGAATTAACGCGTCCGATGCTCTACCACTGACCTACGGCGGCGGTCATCCCTCCGTTCGCTTTATAGGGTTTTCTGTGCATTTAGACGTGTGGCAGCGTCAGTCAGCGCTACCAGTAGCCATTACAACGAATGTGGAACACTCTTTTCTTTGCTATTGGCGCCACGTAGTAGCAGGTGATCTTATTACGAGGTGGCAGCTGACCAATAATCCCTCGCATACTACCTGAAAGCGTGAAGTCTGCCAGGACGAGAGCCTCGTTATGAATGAACGAAAGAAGTGTAAATTTAAGTGCTCGTTTTCTTTTTGTTTGACACAATACCTATGAAGTCCCAGGCACAATTCGAAGGTCGTACGTTCGGTTCCTTCCCGCGGGAAGTTATTTTTTCGTCCGCTTATCTTTCTTGACATTTACATTACAATTACTTCTAATAACATCCCTTGTACTTTCCTTGGCATCATTGTCTCTTAGTTCTCATTAATATTACGCTTTAATAGGGAATATGAGAGAGTAGATGTGCAAACAGTGAGCTCACGTTCTTGCGCAGGAAGAGTGTTGACTTGCTGCGGGGAAAAAGAACCAAGAGGTTCGGCAGTTTCGCGGCGAGTAGTGAAAACGAAATGACACAAGAAGTAGCGTCGAGCGCCTAGTCAAAGGAGAATTCGGTATTGATTTCATAGAAACGATCAAATTAAAGGTACAGGCAAAATCAGGATGGGAGCATCGTATGCGAATTCACCGTCAGGCCATTTTGTGCTGGATGCCATGTCAGGTGTCCTTAGAGCACGCAGTTTTAATGCGAGATTCAGTAAAGAAGGAGGCGCGCCTGTACGTGCTGTGGAAACATAGAGAATCGGAGAACCATATTCTAATTGAATGTGGATTGAATATGGAGATATCCACCAGGGCTTATGCTTGGGCGAAAGCCGACATCAGTCCTCGTTTTCTAGCATCCCACGGTTGAAGTAGAGCATGTCCGCGGTTTAGCACAGTAAAGGGCTTTGCCATGTTTGATTTATTTGAGGGAAATATATATTTGATCTAGGTAATGCATTATGCCGCATTAACTGTCCGTATCAGTCGCTCACTTGTCACTGCTCCGGTGCTAAGCGGACGCTCATAGCCAATATTCAACCACTGATCCATTCTTGTTCTGGAGGCGCGATGGACAAGTATGGCAAACCGACGGGGAATGTCAGCGGCAGGACAATTCCATTTCATGTAAACGCCACATTCCAAATGGTAACACGACCTCTGAATTTTACCTAAACCTAAAATAGTGCGCGCATCAGTGAATTGAGGCAACTATCGATGAGCTAGAGCCCGTTTACTAAAGATGATTTTATTTTCTTATTTACAATGTGGATGTGTGATCATGAACCGACACAAGATCCGGTAGACAGCCGAGACAACCAGAGCAGCCGCAGTTTAACCCGAACTTACATTACAGCTTTTCATCTTGCAGTGTATGGAAATCAATATTTATACCCTGAATCGTTTTTTTTCTTCTTTTTTGCTGGCTCAGGGCTACAGCAGGCTTTCGAGTGCTTCAGCTGGTCCACGTACAACAAGTGCATTGAGGAAAACCCACTGTTGACTGCGATCGGTAACACCCTTTCCGATTCAACTGCTGGAGATTTAAGGTATGGTTCTGTCTTTCCTCCTTCTTGCGGAATCGATGCATGTTCCGTAACATTGCAGTTGATATACATCTGTTGTCAGGCTGCTCGCAAGGTGGTTTTGGCTGTTTACGCCAGGAATGCTTTTCTTTTTAACACGAAAGTGTTTTATGCCGGCATCCACCATGTATATCCGTTACGGATATGACGTTGATATAATTAACGCTATCAAATGGGAAATAAAAATTGTTATGAAAATGTTCCCCTGCCGGGAATCGAACCTCTGACTCCATCGCCCACGACGGTAAGCGCCCGACACTCTACCGACTGAGCTAAAGAAGCAGGCGGAGAACATGTTACCAACGCGCCTTATATCTTCCACGCCATATCTCTCGCTCGGTGCTCTCTGTTGGCGGTGGTTGGCGGCGGCGGGCGGTGCCGCCGTCTGTGAGCGATGAAGAGAAGTAATGCGGCACGACACTAGCACCGATAGAGAACGATTCGTCGACGACGACGCAGTTACATCATGGCGTCCGAGATTGCGTGCTGGCGCGCAATCTCGGAGGTCATGGTGAAAGCGTCTCGATAGCAGCAACAAACGCTGCCCGCTCTAGCATGGGGGAGTCGCCTTAGACGAAGTTATGTGTCACTCTAGCCTTTTGCTTCGTGTTAGCGTGTGACGGCTCGTTGTCGGAGTAGTGCACTTCCACATGCACCAACTGTGTTTCGCAGCCGACTACTTCAAGTGCGATAGCACCGACCAATGCACCTTTCCAGAAATCGCAGCGCCGCGCCTTCCCCTGGTGGATCGGCGCTGGGGCATTATGGGAGAGCGGAGCGCCGGGCGGGCAGAGCAGACGCTTTCCCGGTTTCACCTGCTTTCTTCGCGCGCCGTGAATGGTTTTGGATGGTGTAAGGTGCTGCTGTTGCGAAGAAATGGCTACTTCTGAGCGCTCCGACTTTCATGCACGCAAACTAGAATGTGTCGTCCTTCCCAAATAGCAAGAATCATAACTGAACATGCTGAAGAAGAAGGAAAGCGTTGGACAAACCTGTTCTGTTCTTGGATGTGATAACACGCGAAAGACACCGGATGTTTCGTTTCATTGCTCGGTGCTACTTCAGGACTTGAATTTTCGTGATGCTGCAGCTAAGTTTGACCTTTGTTAAGATGCTTGTGTTCTCATTCACTGTGATTACAGGGCTGGGACCTTGCACATGAAGCATACCGTGTAACTACGCGACTTTATAAAGGCGAAAGCCTTAGATTCTCTGTTAAAAGCTCACAGCGTCTCTTATGCATTCGCCGAAGACTCGAAGGTGAAAGCCATCTTCTTTTTCTTATTAGTCGATGTAATAATCCTGCTGCGCCAGTCCATGAGTGTCAGCAGGATTTTGTCTTGTGTGCTAACCCGTCTTGAATCGCGGCTGGGGGAGGGGGAGAGCACTGGTGTTGCTTGTGTTGGCGGCAAGTGCTGGTGTGACTTGAGGGGGGCAAGTGCCGCTTTTGCACCACCCTGCCGACGCCCATGCCCGCCACCATTACACCACCCTCCGAAAGCTTGCTGCACCTAACGAGGTTTTGCACTGCCTCGAAGATCGGCGGTACCTCATGATTTTGCATTGCCTCCGTGATAAGACCACCTTTGACCAAGCTAGGATGTTATGTGATGACGTGATCATGTGAAGTCACGTGACGTCTTAATGGCGTCACAATTTTTGGCGATCTTTGACGTGATATATGGTGTCATCATCACGTGATGATGAATTTTCGCATCACTCGACGCCACCGACGCGGGACGCCGACGGTCGAGTTTCACGTTTGATGAAGGATCTATAAAGTTTTCACCTAAAAACACAAAAGTTGATCGTCGGTGGCTTTGGCGTTCCGCGGCGTCAACAAGAGTGCTGCAAAAATCACCACGTGATGGCGTTAACTTATGACATCGTCGTGACAGTGCAGATCATCAGAATGTGTGAGGTCATCATGACATCTCATGATCACGTCATCACACGACATCGTCGCTTTGCTGGGCCTCCGTGATCGGTGGGCCGATCACGGAGGCCTAGCAAAACCAGGTAAGGTGCTGAAAGTTTTGAATGCTTCCGGTCATAGAACCATTGCAAAACCACGTTAGGTGCAGAAAACTTTCGCAAGGGTGCGGGAAGGACCAATACGTCGACTGCAGAAAAAGAAGACTGCTTTCGCCTTCAAGTCGTCTCAGGCAAATGCATAAGAAACCCTGCGAGTTTTTACTGCACTTTACATAGTGTTTATTTTGCTGTTTGCTGCTTGATTATGTTGAATCGGATTTGCTTGTTATTCACCATAAACCTAGAGGCGTGGCAATACGCCTGTGGCAATACCTTGAGTTGTTTTGTCCATTGCCCTTTTGGTAAAAGCGACAGGAACAGCTGTGTTTTTCGGCAGCCGAGGGGCATCTGCATCCAAACGACAAATCATTAAATGAGCATAATCACAAACTGTAATGAAACAAGGGAGCGCAAACAGTAAAATGGAACATTGTGTAAATTATGCACACGAACGCTCATTCTAATATATTCCTTAACATTGTTAACTAGGGAGTCACGACCTTTTGCGCAATCAGGTCCAAAATTCTTGAGTTCATTTCCAACTCACGGTCGAGAAAACAGGCAAGACACAGAGGCAGCATGTTTTACGTTGTTCGAAAACAAATGCAGGGAAGTCAAATGTGCAGAATATTCTCGCTTCATGCAGTGCGACACTGTGTCGTGATTACGCGATCTTCATCCCCGCCCGACAGCACTCACTTGATGTCCGCTCTTTGGGCGTGTTCGTAGCTGGTTTTTACTACTCTCAGCGTCCCAAGTGCAAACTTTCCAACACGCAGCATCTGAAGCGTAGTTGGGCTCGAACCCATTTATAAGGGTGCGATTTTGACATCGATTATCATGCGCGAAGTGCCACAGTCCTGCGCATCGCGCGATAGCATATCACGAGCGATAGTGCCCAACGAAAAGTACTAATAATGTTTTATTGTCATTCTGACAATAAAAAAAGCGAGGGAAGCTTCCGCTACTTGGAAATACGATCAAAAAAGCACATGGGACTCGCCGCGAAAGCCGTATAGAGTTTCCAATTCAATGGGCCTTTTCGCGGGTACGTGACCATGCATTTCCCCGTGTCAATAATAAGTCACGGATACACACTGTTTGCTGGGTATTATTCATGTTGCTCTGGGTTTTGCCTCTTCTGTGAGTGCAGACTGAAGCAAAATTATCACGTGCGATATTCGTGCAACGACGCGCTAGTACACCCGCACGCTGGAAACGAGGTGAGCCAACGCTTCCGCGAGCAGACGACACTCCCGCCGGCGCTCCGGCTTCCCATAACGCTTTGCGGCCGCCGTAGGTGGCGCGCGGGAATTTCTGGAAAGGTCCATTAAACTGCTGCAGTAAACGATGCAGAAAGGCAATGATGTCGACGGACGAATGTGGTGCCTTGGTGGAGCGAGACGGAGGCCGGCGGGACGCCGAACGCCTGCACGCGTTCGCGGCTGAAGCTCTGCCTCCCGTGTTGACGAAGCGCAGTGTGGTAGTGTATGCAGGAGCACAGGCGTAGGTTACCGCATCCCTCAGGAGTGCACGCCGTGCCGTTTCTCTCCTTCAGTGACGACACTTTGAAGAAGTGCACAATACCAGTGTTTATTACGTGTTTGTTGATGTCATCTTTGCGCGCGATTCGTGATACGCTGTGTCCAGGTATAGGTTCAAAAGTTTAACTATTACAGCGGTTTTTCCGAGGGGACACGCTCAAAGCACCCACATCGTTTCATTCTTCACCACCCTCGGGTCCCCCCGATTTGAAAACAGCACGTTCAGCGTCACCGAAGCTTGAGCGCTATAGTAGTTTCCAACGCTCCCCCGCTGTGGGGTGCTAGTTTCTATTGGTATTTAGGCGGGCCTTTGGACTCACGCAAAATCGTTCTTAATTAACGACGCTAGCAATAATTACACGATGTGTTAGAGCATTTAGGATTCGAATTCGGGATTACCAGGCACAAAGCTAAAAATTGCTGTAAAAAAGGAGCAAACAAAAGGTTTTCTGTCAGGGGTCCTTTAATGCTTCTTACATGTGAATTGCAGCAGTTCCAATTTTACTGAAAGAATGATTTAATTTTTTCCTTCTTGGATCTATTTGGGAATGTGACCCTCAGAGATCGCGCGTCGACCGACTAATTATTCGAGGAGCGATGACGAGCGAACAGTGGAAATTACCCTACGCCTGAGAAAAAAGAATTGTATGATCGTCCTACTACACTGCGCTGCCCTAAAAATACCAAAAATACCCTACAAGTAGGGTAATTACCCTACGGTTGGCGACTCTGGTCATATTACGTCGCAGTCGTGGCTGAGTGTAAGGATGACAGCGCCACTGGGGCGCGGGCGCGTGCTAAGCTCTGCGAGAAAGAGGGAGACGACGAGCAGAACAAGAACAGCCGGCCCAGCGTACGGGTGTTCTCTCTTGTTGCTCCTCTCTACAATATATATATATATATATATATATATATATATATATATATATTTCACCATCTCTGATCATGTCGAAAAAAATTGTCTTGTGAGACCTAGATATACGGCAGTGTTGCGGAGTTGCCACTCCGGAATTGGAATGACTCCGGAATCATTCCACATTTTCGCGGCCCTGGAATGGAATGGGAATGGAATTGGGACAACGCTTGGAGGAATGGAATGGGAATGGAATTAAGCGCCTTTTGCACGGAATGGAATGGGAATGGAATTACGTCTTTTTCCGAAAATAGAGCACGCTTTTGTCTACGCGCTGTCTTTCAAACTTCAAACATTAGTAAGTCAGAGCCTCGAATTTCACAATAAAGCAGTACTTTTAAAACGGCGTGGCTGATTACAAGCACGGCACATTTATAAGCAACGCGCCTACTACAATTATGTCCTTATATAGACTGTGTTGCACCGGAGTTTGTCTCTTTTCTTCGCGTAACCGCGGCTCTATGCCGGTGGTATCCGTCGTGCGGAACAACGGCGGCAGCAGACCCCCCCTTTACGCCTTATGATTTTCTTTTTCCCCCTCGGCGGCGCCCCTGCCGTCTGCTATCCCCCCCATCCTTCACTTCTTTGTTTTTGCTTCTGTTGCCGTCAGCGACTCGGACGCATATTCGAAAAAGCGCGTCTCTAAGTTGTGATGCGTATTGACGCTGGCGCGATGATTCCCTGCAAGCTTTGGTATACTAGCTTGCACGCCGTCTCACCTCGGGCACCCCCCACTCCCACCCTTTTGTAATACTGCCCCCCCCCCTCCCCCCCCTGCCTAGACACATGGGCGCCTTTGCCCGAAACTCCGTCGGCGAAGGTCTGTAGGTCAGTGCAGCACACAGTCGTACACGATGAACTGTGTGCCCTCCCTCTCCGTACAGAGAGAGAGAATAAACTTTTGAAAGCATTGATTCGGGAAGCCAGCCGAAGCAGGAGAGCTCATGTAACCACGGCCACGGCGGCACCTGCCCGAGTCCCGACGCGACGACTCACGCCTTAGAAAAACCACGTTCGCTCTGTTCAAGGGTGGGGGGAGGCCCGGGTGGCGCCGGCGCCTGTTGGCGGCTAGAGAAGCACTACCACAACGCACTAACACACTGGCTCCTGCGCTCAGCGGCTCACTAATTAGTCTTCTTGAACACTACTTTTGTCAGCATAAAAATACGCTATGTCGTCATTTTAGCATGAATACATTTAAGCTTAAACGATATTAAAACATCACCATTCGCTCAAACATTCTGACCATGCAAATACTATAGGCAGCGGCAGAGCTGCCCTTATGGGAATTAGTAGGGTGGTTCTACAGCATGAGATATGTCACCAAGCTACTATCCCTCGACCTTGGTAATGTGTTTTGCGTACTTTTGCAGTTCTTAATGCATCTGATGACATCAGCTTCATGGGGCGTTCATTCTTAACTCGATAAAACTGTCAAGCTGGATTTTCTACGTTGAGGAATTACAGGAATGGAAATGAACTGCCCGGCCATTCCCGGAGTGGGAATGGGCTAAGTTTTTTCATTCCGAGGAATTGAAAGGAATGGAATCGCGGCAAGTTCTGATTCCCCGGAATGGAATTGGAATGGAATGGAGGCGGCCATTCCGCAACACTGATATACGGGCGTTATATTTCGGGAAAAAATGTGTCGCATAAGGGGCACTTCGAACTTTGGACGCGCAAGTCAGACGGTGTCGCACTAAATATTTCGTATTAAATTACCGGTTTGAGGAGAGCTTCTTCTTGGCCTAGTTGGTATTGCTTACTGCATGACATTCAGCTTCTAGAAAAACCGGCAGATCGCACGCATTGTGGGAGTCGATGTAATGCGAAGCAGCCAGCAAGGAGAAAATCATGCTGTACATAAAATTAAAGGACACTTCGTGTATTCCAAAGTGTGTTCGGCGAAAGCTTGTGGCCATTCGACTGACTATGCCATGTCTTTTTTTTTCTTTTTTTTTTACACTCTTACTGTGACGGCACACAATCGGAATGTGTGCGTGTTTTCATTTTTTTTTCAATTTTTTTTGCCGCGAAACTCAGCGAGACGCGGTACTAATCTGCCTCCGTTTCGCATGCGTTTGTGTTCTCCCTCTCTTTCCGCATCGTGCAGATGCCATTCGTGTCCCAGCGCTTAAATTGACGGACACTTTGTGAATTCCAAAGTGTGTTCCTCGAATGCCTGTGCCCATTGAGACGGTGTCAATCAGAATAGAACGCGATGCGCGCGTCTCCATCTTTCCATGATTTGACTCGCTGAGCACAGCAACGCTACGCAAGCGAAGCGCGAGCGCTGTCTTGTCCGGCGCGACCGGCGTCCGTTTGCGCGCCCCGGCGGCCCCCCTGGCACCGTGCAGGGCACTTCCGGAGGGACGGACGGACATGAGCATGAGACATTAAAGGCTTTCTTCTTAATATGAATTTCCTAATTGACAGCTTAGGACCTGTCTTTAACTTTCGTCATGCAGTCACGTCGCGCAATACCAATTTTGGTGTAATAATAATCATAATAATATTAATAATAATATCTGGGGTTTAACGTCCCAAAACCACGATTATGAGAGACGCCGTAGTGGAGAGCTCCGGAAATTTCGACCACGTGGCGTTCTTTAACGTGCACCTAAACCTAAGTACACGGGCATCGAGAATTTTCGCCTTCATCGAAAATGCGGCCGCCGTGGCCGGGATTCAATCCCGACACCTGCGGGTCAGCAGTCGAGTACCGTAACCACTAGACCGCCGCGGCGGTGGTATTTTTGGTGTATATCAAGCTAGCGAATTGGACGCAAGCGCACCAGGAGCGTGGTATGTAAATTGAATTGTAGATGACATGCATGCCAAGATTTTCATGTTACCACCCACCACTTATATTCGTTATACAGTCACGTCCCGCAATGCCAGTTTTGATGTATATCAAGCTAGCGAAACAGCCGCCAGCGTGCCATGAGCATGGCATGCAAGTCATGTTGCACATGACATGTTATGATTTCAATATCACCACTTGTCATTTATGCTCGTCATACAGTCAGGTCACGCAATACAAAATTTGGTGCATATCAAGCTAGCGAAACATTCACTGACATGCCATGAGTGTGGCATGTAAGTCATATTGCACAGGACATGTCATGATTTCCATATTAAAATTTGTCATTTAGGTTCGCAATACAGTGACGTCCCGCAATACCAAATTTGGTGTATATCAAGCTACCGAAACGGCCGTCAGCCCATCATGAGCATGGCATATAAATCATGTTGTACATGACATGCACATCATGATTTTCATATTACCACCTGTCATTTATGTTGGTCATGCAGAAATGTCTCATCGTACCAATTTTCGAATCAATTAAGTTAAGAAAACGGCCTCAGGAGCACTACGGCCATGGCGTGTAAATCATATTTTTCATCACAAGCTAGTCATGATCTTCATGATACGACCAGTCATTCATCTTTGTCATACAGTCATGTTATGCAATACCAATTTTGGTACAAATCCCATTAACGATACGGCTAGGAGAGCACAAAGTCGTAGGCGGCTAGATATATAAATAGATACGCTCAACGTCGCCGATGTTCGCTAAGAAATGCTTCGCATTAAAAAAAAACATACACAGAAGAGAGAAACGAACAGTATGTCATCCTGTTATACGTTTAAGTGACAAAGGATAAGTAATTGAAATGAATTTTTACAAATAATTAAAAAAAATCACGCCATGTGGACAAAGTGAGTGATGTTGGCGGAGCTTGCTCGGAGATGATCGGGTAACCCGCGAATACTCCGTACACATCTGCCATCATATACAGACGTGACAACGTTGTTATATACACATTACATGCGGCGCTCGGGCGGTGAGCCGCAGCTGCTGCTCGTTGCGAGCCCGCTGCGCTGCTGTGCGGTGTTCATGCGGCCGAGCGGTAACGAAGCCTTCACAGCCTGAGCTCCCGGCGAAGAGAAAATTACACCATCTCCCGCTAAAGGGAACCATGTGTAGATGTGAAGCAGCGGGCGCTAACGCTTACACTGGCGGCGGCGTTGACGCTGGCGCTCATCGCAGCGTTGCGCAGGAGAAAAAACTGGGGAGGCGCAAAGCACGCAGTGATGGAGCAGAATTTTGGTTAGTCTGGGTCCTAGTGAGTGCTAAGCGAAAAACGTTTATTGAGTGAGTCTGCTTGGGCTCCATTTATTTTGCCGGCATATGGTTTATAGCCTCCTTTTATGGAGTGCCTTGTAATCGTATAGACGTACCGTCTTGTAAAGCCCTAGAAATTATTTTTCAAATTATCAAGCTGTCCATGCCCTCATATACGAGGACATGTAAGTGGGCTGTGCAGCATGTTATGTCACATGTACAACTCCAGGCCACTTTTATTAAGCGACATCGTGATCCCCATTGAGTTTGATCTACAATTGTGTACCTAATCAACGGAGAATGAGTGCAATGTTCGAGCTTCATCATCCGTGTTGGATTCAAATACGACAAAGCAGCACGATTCGCGAGCATCGAGCGCCCCTTCGCTCTTTGTTGCATTGAACCGCTTGTGTCTTTAGATGTCGCTTCGGTTTTTCCATGAATAAATGTGGCAATTGGGAAATTTCCGAGTGCCAAACAAGACATTCACAAGTACGAGAGAGACAGGGCGGGCGCTTTTGAATGCCTTGTGAATGCATTGTTTCGCGCTCAAAAGTTTCCCAGTAGCTATGCACCATCTTGCCGAATTTCAAGCTTTGTTAAAAAGAAATTACACCATCTCCCGCTAAAGGGAACCATGTGTAAATGTGAAGCAGCGGGCGCTAACGCTTACATTGGCGGTGGCGTTGACGCTGGTGCTCATCGCAGCGTTGCGCAGGACAGAAAACTGGGGAGGCGCAAAGCACGCAGTGATGGAGCGGTGTTTCCTACTGGAACATGCCAATCGCTGCTAATGGGCAATGAGAGACAGAAGACTCCGACTGGACACAGAGACCCGCAGTCCGCTTTTAGTTAACGCGCACGCTGCGAATTTTTATTGTTCAACAACGCACAGGAGAAATCTCCCACCGGCACCACTTTGCAGGTCGAAATCCATTGCCATATATACGGAGTGGCCAGTGAACGGTTCTGCAGCGCGAGCGGTCGGTTTTTTCAACCAAGAAACTCGCTAGCAGACGCTGCCTGCGTCGGCGTCGCGAGGCGATAGAGGGTAGAGCGTAGGAGAGGAGGGGACGCGCATGCGCAGTGGGAGTGTGGACGCCGCGGGCAGGGATGCCTAGAGGAGGGAGGGGGGAGCGTAGGAGGGGAGAAAGGAGGGGAGGTGCATGCGCAGTGAGGGTGTGGTTGCCGCGGGCAGGGATGCCTAGAGGAGAGAGAGGGGGGACAGGAGGTTTTTCATTTTTATTTTTTTTAAAGGGTTTGCGCATGCGCAGTAAGGGAGGCCACGCGGCCCACCACCACATGGAGGAAAGAATACTAAGGAGAGGCCCTGACGTCACATTCGTGAAGCCTCCACCTCGCAAACACCCGCATCGCCTCCTGGCGAAGGAGCAGCTAAGCATTTTGCGATTTCCGTCGCGTCGTTTGCAAGCGCATGCGCGCACTGACCGAGTTGGCGAGTCGCGGAGGTTTTGCAGCCTTTTAAAGACGATAGTCTTTCTTGGGATACTTGAACGCAAAAATGTTGGTCTTTCTGTTTGTCTGTCCGTAACCCGATTCAGCTACTCGGCCAAAGTTTAACCACTTTCTGAACGCCCAGCCATCTTGAACTGGTGTTTGCCTTCATACTTGTGAACATATTCGATCAAAAAAGCAAATACTACGCATACTTGAGGCGCAACCTTAATATGTTAGTGTCAGGGCGTGTGTGCTTTTATTAGAAAATACATAGGTGCGCAATTCTAAAGACCGTAGTGTTTTATCAATGCCAGCCAGATGAAGCCAATTGAACGTAGAGTAGGCGCCGTAGAAAGACTATCGTCTTTCGACGGCATTTGAAGCGAAGCACGCAGATACGCGCCCAATTTTTAGATGTGAAGCATCTTATGGCGAAGCTTAATCCGGTGGTGGTGGTGTGCCGCGTGCCCACCCTTACTGCGCATGCGCAAAGCCTTTAAAAAAAATTAAAATAAAAAACCTCCTCTCCACCTCTCTCTCCTAAGGCATCCCTCCCCGCAGCAACCACACCCTCACTGCGCATGCGCCTCCCCTCCTCTCTCCCCTCTAACAGTCCCCCCCCTCTTTCCTCTAGGCATCCCTGCCCGCGGCGTCTACACTCCCACTGCGCATGCGCGTCCCCCCTCTCTCTCCTCTCCTACGCTCCCCCCTCTCTCGCCTCGCGACGCCGACGCAGGCAGCGTCTGCTGGCGAGTTTCTTGGTTGAAAAAACCGACTGCTCGCGCTGCACAACCGTTCACTGGCCACACCGTATATATGGCAATGGATCTTGACCTCCAAGGTGGTGCCGGTGGGAGATTTCTCCTGTGCGTTGTTGAACAATAAAAATTCGCAGCGTGAGCGTTAACTAAAAGCGGAGTGCGGGTCTCGGTGTCCAGTCGGAGTCTTCTGTCTCTCATTGCCCATTAGCAGCGATTGGCATGTTCCAGTAGGAAACACTGCTCCATCACTGCCTGCTTTGCGCCTCCCCAGTTTTCTCTCCTGCGCAACGCTGCGATGAGCGCCAGCGTCAACGCCGCCGCCAGTGTAAGCGTTAGCACCCTCTGCTTCACATCTACACAAGGTTCCCTTTAGCGGGAGATGGTGTAATTTTTTTTTCGCCGTGCAAGCGGCGCAGTGGATTCAGTCGTGTTGCTCCTTCTGTGTGTGTTTTTTAGGAAAGCTACGCAATGTCCAGCTGTTGCGTATACCCCGTGCAAATCGCATGCACTGCGGAAAGCACCGGGTGTCACTTTTAGATGTGAAACATCTTATGGCGAAGCTTAATCCGGTGGTGGTGGTGTGCCGCGTGCCCACCCTTACTGCGCATGCGCAAACCATTTAAAAAAAATAAAAATAAACAACCTCCTCTCCCCCCTCTCTCTCCTCTAGGCATCCCTCCCAGCGGCAACCACACCCTCACTGCGCATGCGCCTCCCCTCCTCTCTCCCCTCTTACACTCTTACCACTCTCCTCTAGGCATCCCTGCCCGCGGCGTCTACACTCCCACTGCGCATGCGCGTCCCCCCCTCTCTCTCCTCTCCTACGCTCCCCCCCCTCTCTCCTCTACGCATCCCTGCTCACGGCGTTCACACTCCCACTGCGCATGCGTGTCACCCCCTCTCTCTCCTCTTCTACGCTCCCTCCACTCTCGCCTCGCGACGCCGACGCAGGCAGCGTCTGTTAGCGAGTTTCTTGGTTGAAGAAACCGACTGCTCGCGCTGCACAACCGTTCACTGGCCACCCCGTATATATGGCAATGGATCTTGACCTGCAAGGTGGTGCCAGTGGGAGATTTCTCCTGTGCGTTGTTGAACAATAAAAATTCGTAGCGTGCGCGTTAACTAAAATCGGACTGCGGGTCTCTGTGTCCAGTCGGAGTCTGCTGTCTCTCATTGCCCATTAGCAGCGATTGGCATGTTCCAGTAGGAAACACCGCTCCATCACTGCGTGCTTTGCGCCTCCCCAGTTTTGTCTCCTGCGCGACGCGGCGATGAGCGCCAGCATCAACACCACCGCCAGTGTAAGCGTTAGCGCGCGCTGCTTCACATCTACACATGGTTCCCTTCAGCGGGAGATGGTGTAATTTTTCACGTGTACGTACGATCGCTTCATTGCTGATCACTAATGCATGGTACTTGCATGCGAAGAAGCTCTCATATGTGCGCTCTGTTGGTTCTCACGTATTGTGTCAACTCAGAACACACGTGAACTTCTGTTTTTGGTGTCTGGCGCACCGTACATAACACACGCCGTAGGCATCGTACCGCGTGTTTGGAGGCTGTGTCGTTCGTACGGAAGGGCAATAAACTTTTGCTGTCGTTATCGGACTACGTGGTGTATGTATTTTGCGGTGTTTGCGCGCTGCATGGTAGTAGTTGTGTGCGCCGTGGAATTACATACTTTGCGTGTACGATCGCGTATACAATACGGCGGTGTCCTTTTTTCGACGTAAAGTTTCGTCAAATACTAAGTTAGCGTTGCGCCGAATAGGAAGAAAGGCCTAACGCCCAGCAGAACGCGTAAGTCAGTGCAGGTAAACGTGTACTCGCAACATTTTGCTGCTTGCAAACCGCACAAAACGCGCTAAATTCACGTCGGTACAACAAATCTGCGCATAAGCGAACCAGCGTGGAGAGCACGCCGCGGGGCGTCTGCTGTTTTGTTTGCCCCATATCGGTTTGTTTGCCCCATAAATCTGACGTCACTTCCGCCACACTTTTCGCAATGCATTGGGATGCGATAGGGCCTCTCCTGAGTTTTCCTTCCTCTATGCACCACCACCACCGGTATAAGCTTCGCCATAAGATGTTTCACATCTAAAGGGAAGCGCACGTGCTGAGACTGGTGTGCGTCTCCTTGAGCGGTACCGACGCTCGTTGTGAGCCGGCCGCGCTGCATTGCGGTGTCCACTCGGCCGAGCGGTAACGAAGAGCGTTCACTGCGTGAGGTCCCGGCGAAGAGAAAGGAGGCGCACGTGCTGAGAGTGTTGTGCGTCGCCTGGAGCGGCGCCGCCATCTAGTGAGCATTCCTGAAATCACCGGAAAGCCGGCGCCAAGAGCGGAGAAGTGTACACGCCACCGCCATCGCCGCCATCGCCGCCGCCGCCTGACAAGGCGCGAGCTTAAGAAGCTTGCAGAACAAGCTCCTAAAAGAATACCTGGACGCAGCGTATCACGAAGCGCGAGCAAAGATGACGTCGAGAAGGCGAGGCAGATTCGAAGCGCTTGGGCCTTAACACTTCGCAATATTGGCTTGTTTTGCTTGTGTTGGTTAATGCGGGCAAGCTATACCACAGGAAGCCGAGGAAAAGTACCCGGTACAGCTGTAGCATAGACGTCAAACTCTGGAGTTTTGCGGACATGTAGCACCACCTGTCGGAGAAGTTTTGGGTAGTGCGAAGTCCGCCTTTCTTGCACAGTTTGCTGTGCAGCCAGGTGCAACTAGCGAGTGCGAAACAACGATCGGGCTAAATATTAGGTTTGTGGGCGCATTGAACACTCGGAAAAATACCTACGAATTTCTTTCCGCTAGACAGACGCGCGACTGAACAAACCGAACTGCCATGAAGTGCTCGCCAGAACGACGGCGAAAACAAGAGCAGACGCAACAGCTGCGCGCACTACGAAGAAAGGCTGCAGTCGACGCTACTGTTGCTTTGTGAATTGCCACAGACGTAAAGGACGTCCGTTTTACCGATATCCGTAGCTGTTCAACGAGGCAGAACGGCGAGAGCGCTGGATACGGGTCATTGCGAACGTATTGGGTAAGCGAATTACTCGCGTTCTCCACACACGGTCGCATGATAAAGTGTGCTAGTGTGGCTCTCATGTTGTTGTCTTGAGTAGCCTTGACGGAGAACCGTGGTAACCTTGCCTATGAAGCTCCACAGAGCCTCAGACCACGGTGCGCGCCGTGCAGCAGTTAAATGCAGACTGGTGAAGCGCGCGATGAACATCGCGCACTCCGCGACCACCCGTATGCACTGTTCATCACCACACAGCATTACCCACGTACGCATTGGAGGCTCAATGTTCCGGCTTTAACTAGCAAATGCTAACATGTGCGTCATACAATTAAATTTCAAAATGTTGGTCACGACTACCGTCAGGTTTTTCTCGCCCGTGGTATCCGCGATTGCCGGAGCTATCTTGGAGGCCACTGTTTTGCCGTCTGTTGTACACCAAGAAAGTGGACTCGCACGTATACCCGTTTGCAGAATATACAAACGGAAAACAACTGTCAACAGAACATTCGAGGGTACTTAATAAAACAGTTCAACGCATAGGAAGTGAAAGATGGATGGAGAATGCAACTGCAAAGGCGAAAACTGCCGGGGCCATTCGTGCCTGATAAAGCAAGCTTGGTACCACTGATCGTAAGATCCATTGCTCGCGTATGTGCTTCATCACATTGTATATGCCCAAATTTAACGCATTTAGGCATTACAGAACGCGCGTCGGAGTGCCTCAAAGTCGACGTCGTGCGATGCTCGCTTGCACTTGCGAGTTGCAGCAGGCCGAAATAACTGAAACATATTTTGCATTGTAGCTGCAGTTTACTTTGATTAGCTTCCTATACTGTTCTGAAGCGAGGGTGGATTGACGGAAGAAGCTTTGCAGGTCCTTTATTTACAGGAAACCGCTCCTCAACACCATCGAAAGTGGCGTGTTCTATAATGGCCTACGCACATTCGCTTGCGCACGGCTCTCTTTGCACTACCCAGTTATGGCCAGGGCGGCGATGAGAGCGCTGGTGGCGGCGTTTTTCGCAGCGCCACCTGGGCACAGTCTGACGTCTGTAGCACTGGTACTGTGCACTTCTTCAAAGCGTCGCCATTGAAGGCGAGAAATGGCACGGCGTGCGCTCCTGAGGGAGGCGGTAACCTACGCCTGTGCTCCTGCATACACTACCACACTGCGCTTCAGCAACACGGGAGGCAGAGCTTAAGTCGCAAATGCGCGCAGCCGTTCCGCGTCCCGCTGGCCTCCGTCTCGCTCCATCAAGGTACCACATTCGTCCGTCGACATCATTGCCTTTCTGCACCGCTTATTGCATCAGTTTTATTAGTCGGTGCTATCGCACTTGAAGTAGTCCGCCGCGAACGCGGTTGGTGCATGTAGTACGCAGTTGCATGCGTACGCAGTACGCAGTGCATGACGCAGTTGGTGCATGTAGTAGTGCACTACTCCGGCAACAAGCCGTCACACATTAACATGAAGCAAAAGGCAAAGAGCATAACTAGAGTGACACATAACTACGTCTAGGGCTACTTCCCAATGCTGCTATCCAGACGCTTTCACCATGACCTCCGAGCCGGCGCGCAATCTCGGACGCCATGCTTTAACTGCGTCGTTGACGAATCGTTTTGTATCGGTGCTATTGTCAGGCCCCATTACTTCTCTTCATCGCTCACATACGGTGGCGCCGTCTTTGAGCGATGAAGCACAGAGCGAGAGCGATTGTGTGATAAATATAAGGCGCGTAGGTAGCACGCCCTCCGTCTGCTTCTTTAGCTCAGTTGGTAGAGCGTTGGGCGCTTACCATCGCGGGCTGAGGATTCGGAGGTTGGATTCCGGGTAGGGGGGAACATTTTAGATGTGAAGCATCTTATGGCGAAGCTTAATCCGGTGGTGGTGGTGGTGGTGGTGTGCCGCGTGCCCACCCTTACTGCGCATGCGCAAACACTTTCAAAAAAAAATAAAAATAAACAACCTCCTCTCCCCCTCTCTCTCCTCTAGGCATCCCTCCCAGCGGCAACCACACCCTCACTGCGCATGCGCCTCCCCTCCTCTCTCCCTTCCTACGCTCCCCCCCTCTCTCCTCTAGGCATCCCTGCCTGCGGCGTCCACACTCCCACTGCGCATGCGCGTCCCGCCCTCTCTCCTCTCCTACGCTCCCCCCCCTCTCTCGCCTCGCGACGCGGACGCAGGCAGCATCTGCTAGCGAGTTTCTTGGTTGAAAAAACTGTTTGCTCGCGCTGCACAACTGTTCACTGGCCACCCCGTATATATGGCACTGGATTTTGACCTGCAAGGTGGTGCCAGTGGGAGATTTCTCTTGTGCGTTGTTGAACAATAAAAATTCGTAGCGTGCGCGTTAACTAAAAGCGGACTGCGGGTCTCTGTGTCCAGTCGGAGTCTGCTGTCTCTCATTGCCCATTAGCAGCGATTGGCATGTTCCAGTAGGAAACACCGCTCCATCACTGCGTGCTTTGCGCCTCCCCAGTTTTGTCTCCTGCGCGACGCGGCGATGAGCGCCAGCATCAACACCACCGCCAGTGTAAGCGTTAGCGCGCGCTGCTTCACATCTACACATGGTTCCCTTCAGCGGGAGATGGTGTAATTTTTTCTAAAAGTTTTTCTTTCTCATTTGGTGGCGTCCATTTTATCAGTGTCATATCCGTGACGGAAATACGCCACTAACGTCTTGGTGGGCCCCGGCGTAAAACACTTTCGTGTTAAAAGAAGAGGTATCAGTTGTGGACGATAAGTAACCTATCGTGCTCTCGACAATTTCTTAACTGAGGAAGGTGCGGTCGTGTCGTTAACCGTCCTCGATGCAGACAAAAGATAACCGTGGCCATGACGCCCCGATAATGAGCTCTAAAGTTTCCAGATCACACTTCTTTTACTTGCCTGCAACACGCAGCTGCCCAACGCTGGACGTTAGCTTTTTTGCGAAGAACATTCATCTCTACGAACAAAAACGGTCGTAACATTGCCGTGCCTACGTAGGTACTGCTGCAGCTGAGTTCGTTCCGTGGCAGGAAAGACGAAGAAGAATAATGGGGAGGGATTGGGCAGGTGACCCGCACCATTCGAACGTATAAGAGGTTTGTTACGTTGCGGGGGTTTGCGTGGCGTTCCGCGGGAAGAACCACACCGCTCGGCTGCTGGTTACAAACTGCTTTATTTTTGCAAAAGGGCGCCTGTTCGCGGGAGGCGCGATCCGTGCGCTACGTCCTTCTTGAAGGGGAAAAGGTAACCCAATCCCTTTCGCACGGGCCGCGAGGTGGAGTGACCGGAAGCCGGTGCTTGCGACTCGAGGAGCGGCGGTACGCCTATTTGCCCGGAGCGGCAGTGCGTCGCTTGTAGAACATCACAGGCTTCATCGCCAAGGATTTATATAAAATAGGAGGGGATTATATACCCCTCAATACTTTCTCGTAAAGTCAGTTTGCGTAAAAAAAGTTCGGCTTATCCCAATTCCAGTAGTAGCAGTGGTTCATTAAGGAAATGACGCTTAATTCTGCAGCCCAAAAGGGAGCATGGCGCAGCGTCAGGGTAAGGGGAAGTGGGAAATAAAGATGACAGTAGAAAAAGAAAAAGAGAAACAGACAGGTCTCGTCCATTCATGGGGGAGGCCGATGGTGAAGGGAGGCCAGCAAGTACTGGGCGCTCAACGGAAGGTGGTGATCCCGGTCACCTCCAGAAACTCCAAGAGGCTTTGGAGAGCCCGGAGTTTGGGAGGCGATGGGAACAGCAGTTCGTCTGCGGCCGTTGCAGGGTGTCCCTTTTGTCTGTAGGTGGTGGTAAGCCTTGAGCGTTCCTATGCCAGCCCTGGGCAACCACAGAGAAGGTGCTCAAGGGTGTCGGGGTCGACACAACGTTCGCAGGCTGGTGAGGGGGGAGCGTCCCTTGAAGAACAAGCGCGCCGCTGTCCACACACAGCCCGTCCGTAGGCGAAGAAGCGTGGCGCGCTCCCGCTTAGTAAGGCCACCCTCTGGAAGAGACTTCGGGCCTTTGCCATTGGCCACTCTGGCATCTGGGTGAAGGGCTGTGAGCAGCTTTCTCAGGCGCTGCCTCGAAAGGTACTTAACACCCTTCACCCGGATGCCAGAGGGAATCGACGTTATGCGAAGCATGCGGAGGAAAGGTGACTGAGTTGCAATATTTCATTAAGCTAAACATTACGAAATGACGCTAAATATATGTACAAATATTGTACCCAGAGACATCTATTCAACAATCGCATATGTTTGATGAAACCAGTTGTTCACAGCTAACTAACGATGCCAACAGAAACATGTGTATCACCAACACCATAAGCGGTAAGCTGATATGTAGCACTTGTGCTTGCGAAGATGGTAGCCCTGGATAGGGCTTCGTGTACCAACTACAGTGAACGGCGCTTAAGAATACAATTGACGTTAGCCCAACAGGACGCCTGCCTCATAGGAGTAGATATGTAATGTTTGTAAAATTAGATAGCCAGCACTGCAACCCCAATTGTCGTTTCACCAACATTACGCCTGCATATAATTTTTTTTCCCAAATCAGTTCCGGGACCTAACGTGGCTCTGTGGTAGAACACTTGGTTGCCACACAAATTGCTTGGGTTCGATTCCTGCTGGGACCCTGGTATATATTATTTGCATTCGTCGGGACAATGCTGCCGACGGCAATTTTTCTTAATGCTCTCGCATTTAAATTGCTAATGCTTGTCCTCGCCGTTTCTTGGTCGATATAAATTGTCAAACACCTGTGGCGTATACCCGCATACCGCGGCCCGTTGCATACGTGTATGTGCCACAGGTGTCTGCACGAAAGGGTTTGACGACGTACGCTACAGGATTTCCACGTTATTCATACCATCACTAGCCTGACGTATTTGTCAATACCTCTTAGCCTTCCATGAAAATTTTGGTCTACCCCAAGTTAAGGAGGCGATCACGAGAGCAGCCAGACGTAGGCGGCTAGATAGATAGATAGATAGATAGATAGATAGAGATAGATAGATAGATAGATAGATAGATAGATAGATAGAAACACACAAGTGTTTACAGTACGCAAGGAAATGCTTCGCATTTGACAAATAATGCAGGAACGAATTAAACATAAGCATGGTCACTATACTGCGATGAAGTAGAGAATAAGGGAGTTTTGACCCGTACTACGGCTTTATTTTCGCAATGTAGCAGCCCAAAGTAAAAATATGGCTCGTACATCGATGTGTAGTATGCTTTGTTATTATATTATACAGAATGTTTGAAGAGAGTAATTCTTGTTTTATACAGAAAATAAGTTTCTATCTGAACAGTCACGTTGTGCGGAATTTGCCCTTGTCTCACCTTCACTGCATAGCATGTCAGCACAGTATTCAAGCGAGTGCCGTTTCACAGCAACTAAAGCAAGTCATGCGACTGCTTGTCACTTATTTAAGCAATATTGGGGTGTACAATGTCAAAAACAATAATAGCGTCAAAATGATGAAATGGTATGTTTCTCTGGCAGCGTCAAAAGCCAAGTAATATTCAACTGCTTAAATGAAGAAAAGTGCAGATAAATAATTAAGATGGCACCCTGTAATGGTGGCTGATGTGCCATTTACGGGAATGCTATCGAAACATCTAGAATGTGTAGATTTAGGATATATAGTTTCATCACGCAACCCAGTGTTACGCGATCATGCGTTGACCTCTGCCTGAAAGATATTGAAAACTACATAAACAAACTGCATTTCGATCAAGCCGTAAAATATTGCGTGAGGTCATGTACCTTAATTCCTAGAAGCAAAACACGACGCTGTAGAACTGTCCTGCAGGCCGTCGACTGCATTACAATTCTGTCCTTTTGGACTATGAATCTGTTAAACATATACGTATTTTTGCTTTCGGATTTTTTTTAGCACTGTTCATTTTCCCTCTTAGCGAACATACTGTAACCACTGAATGATGTATATAAACTTTCCCATTCACATCATGTATGGGAGCCCCCCCCCCCCCCCTTCCCGACAGTTTCTAGCTTTGGGGCTCCTTGTGTATTACCAATCTTGTACGCACTTTTCTGGAAACTGATATTGTTGATGTTGAATAAATTTGAACTTGAACTTGCTGCATATTACTTTCCGTTTGACGCTCCAAGTTGAATTAGTCCAAGTTGAAGCTTAATTGTAGGTGAGGCCTTTAAAATGAGAGGGCAGCTTTAAAGTACCCACCTTTACGCAACTCACGTGGCGTGACACCTGGTCCCTCCATATGCAACTGTGTGTCAGAACACGTCGGGTCTCGCGCCTTAGAAGGGTATTCTCTTCGAGAGGAGCTTACGTTCACTGGCGCGACTCAGTGGTAAGGTAGTTGACAGCCCTGGTCGCAATCCAGCAGCCACCCTCATTGTTTTCTGATATTGAGCGATAGCGTCCACAGACTGTAGTGGCGGTGGCGGACGATATTGCTACCACAAACTGCTATTGAAGTGAGCCCATAACTGCTTACAATGTGAAATGTTGCAGAAGCTCCCCTGGAATTGTGTAAGGCTGCGTAAGCATTGCGCCACTTGCTCATCTATGTGGTCTGTCGTGCTATCGCAGTTGTGCATGTCTTGTTGTTGCCGTCTTTGATATGCCTGACAGAAAGGCGCGACTTATAGCTGGAGATGTGCGGAGTGCTTCGCATTTGCGTACACCTTTATGCCTCTGTATGTACCACCGTTACCGGTGGAAATAATAATAATAATAATAATAATAATAATAATAATAATAATAATAATAATAATAATAATAATAAATAATAATAATAATAATAATACTAATAATAACAATAATAATAATAATCCCTGGAGTTTTACGTCCCGAAACCGGTGCAAATGGCTCACATATATTCGCGACCTGCAAGCGTGGGTTTTAATTTAGCCCAGTGCTTCAAACATTCGGCTTTTGAACATGTGGTCGTAGGCTCGAATCTCGCCCCCCGCCAACGATGTCCACTTTTCTATTCACTGATGAAGCCTAATACGTCACAGGTTCTGCACATAGGGCCAGGGAGACTTGCTTGATGGCTCGCGTAAGAACGCTTACGTGAATTTGCTGAATAACAAGTACGCATTTCAGTATAAGTGCATGCGATAAAAAAGTAATTCAAGCATGCGCCTTTTCGCTTGTCGTCACAAAGAGATAACACGGCCGAAAGCAACAAGGTTGCAAGCAGCTTATTTGGCCGCTCAGTTAACAAACGTGCTTGAACTTTCGATAGGCACAGTCGGCGCTCCTGCTTAGTTTGATGTGTCAATGTGACTGCGATGAACAGCGACTGTACTAGAAAAACTTTAGTCTTCCAAGCAGTGTTGCCTCTTTTGCTTTCATAAATTTCGCTTAATCCATAATCGCATTCCATGATCACAAGTTCTCATTCCACAATCTTTACAATAAACGTTTGAAGACAGTAAATGTTTGGGAATAGCGCATTGGTCATTTGCTTAAATCTGCTGCAAACCTGTAAATGGTCAACAGAAACCAATCAGTTATGTAACGGAAAAAAGTTGGTATATATCGTTTGGCCAGCGCAAGAATGCACATAAGCTTCTGCCCCTACGTCTTCTGTGTACTTTTCATCACGAAGGAAGGCCAGAGTTCTTTCTCGGAACGGTCTTCAAACCCATTCTCTAACGGTTTGGCGGCGTTTCATCATAATAACTATTATTATTCGTCTTACGAGACACGAATGATTGTTCAGGTTTAAAGTGCGACTCGAATTTTTTCGAGTATTAACGTGATTCACCATTTTTTCTAGTTTGCGATCGCAGGCAACGTAAAGCCACTGTTGCTTGCATTGCAGGACACTGAAAAAAGAATTGCCCAAACTGAAAAAAGAATTGTCCAAGTGTTTCCAACAATGCCAAGAAGAAGAGCTCAAAGTGCTCACACTTTGACCTGCGGCCGGTGGCAGAATTGGTCAAGAGCTTGCTGAACTTACCAGCTTACCTGTTCGACGACCTCAACGAAGGAAGCAGCAACATGGCCACCCAACCCGGCTCAGGTACAGCTGCGCTGCTGTCCTTTGTGCTGGCTCTGGCATTCACCAGGTGGAACTAGGCACTGCCGCTGGTGACGTAGTAATACATGTCACTACGTCACTAGCGAAAGTATCTTCTGCTGAGAGCTGGGAGAAGCGCATCTTCTGCTTTATCAACGCCAATGTCATCGACATTGCCATGAATAAAAGTTTCACAGCGTTCTGTACGCAGAATATTGTTCTTAGAACACTGCAGTTTCTCGCAACCCCGTGTAGTACTGGCTGACTTCCTAAAAAAGTGGGGACAATCTGTGCGACAATGAGGTACAACTTGGAGGGGTTCAATTCCAAAAGTACGTGATGGGAAATCGAATAAATAAAAATATCGTGACCGCCAAACAAGCAAAGTGGGAACTAATGCTTCATAACCAAATTTCATTCATCTGGCAAATGTACCAGATCAAAATAGTTTTGTATTGTATGAATACTTCCTCGAGACAAAAGTAAAGAAGTCTGTAAAATGGTTCAATGATGCAGCTTTTCTGAAAATATCTGGAGTTTGGCCATCCACATGATTCTTGGATGTTTAGCGAAGAGCTTTTTTTTGTTTTCTAGATTTCAAAAGTGCTTTCTGGAACTAAATGATAATGGCAACTTCAACAGGAGGTCAGATCTGACATTGCTTGCGACGTTAACATTGGGCTTGCGCCTTCGTGTTCTTTCTTAAAGGAGCGGTGCGTATGTCGCTAACTGTAGAATGGTGGACTTTCCCGTTACAGCACGTTGCTTTCAAGAACCACAATTTGACAAGAGGGAGGCCGTAGAGGTAGACGCCAGAATAATTTTGACTACCTGGTTTTCTTTAACTTGCACCTAAACCTAGCACATGGGTGTTTTTGCATATCGGTCCCATGGGAACACGCCTGTCATGGCCGGGAGTCGAACTCGCGTCCTGGAGCTTAGCAGCGCGACAGAAGATGCAAGCAAGGTCTCTCAATCATTTCACTGTCGGCTATGTGGTACGTTTTCGGCGGTTTTACAGTAATGAAGATGGCATGAACCATTCGGACTGATAACGTGGTGTTATTGCGGGGCAGACAACACAATATTAAGATGCGCAAGTTTTGGCAGTTGCGATAGTGTACTAGTTACATGTATGTGAAAGTGAAATAGAAAGCGGAAATATTTGTTGTAAGAACTTTATTAAATACGGTTGTCAGAGATATTCGCGCCCTATGTCGCACCATATTCGACAAATATGTGACTAGAGTTGTCTTATATTACTAACGCGGCCACTAACCTGTTAATAATACCAGCCTGTTGACTATGAATTTCGAGCTTGAAGCGCACTGAAGACATGGACAAGGAAAGTGGGTAATACAGAGCTTATACTCACAAGTGAATTTTAACAGCTTCGCTGTTAAAATTCACTTGTGAGTGTAAGCTCTGTATTACCCACTTTCACTAAAATTCATAGATGGCGTTGTGGCCATCTATGTCAAGCAGAACACTGTATTACAATAAGGCCTCCACCACCACTACAGTCACTAGAGTCATTTAGCAGCTGTTGTGTGCTGGGCGACAACTTGTTTTGACAGTGGAGCGAAGGATACGGAAGCAGATCATCCGCACATTTGTGTTACTACCGCCAGCATTCCAGCAGCTTGCGGTCGGTTTCAGTGCGAGTTTCGATTTTGTTTGTTCGCAGTGCTAGAGCGTTTCGAAAAACGTAAACATGTAAAATGTGAAAGGCACAATGGACATTCCGATCAGTGTATATAGCTGCATTTAATTACTGATATTGACAAAATTTTCCTTATTTCAGAAAGTTTTCCCAACATTTTACAGCTTCTATAATGGTGACGCTTAGATTCCTTGCATTTGTGTCCAGTCAGAGAAAGTTCTGTGTGGCGCATACCCTAGCCCGGGATATGCGGGTACGCGCCCCATGATCGAATGTCAACATTTACAGTCCTAAACCGTGGTAAGGCCGAAATAGACAGCCGGTTGAGGACCAGTATACAGTAGCTGTACAAGCTGCGAAAGATGACAAACGTCGCCACGCACACACCGCAACCAAAAGATGCAAGTACCATGATGCCGCTGAATTGGAAGATTTTAAGAGTCCGCCTTTCATTCAAAAGTGACTGACACACACTCTTTTGTGGAAATTCGCTGGTCATGCACCTTCACAGAGGTGATGGCTGCTGCATTTTTACTATCTCACTACATGTAGTACGTAAAATGGCATTTTCCATAATACCGATTCTCATTGGCAGAAAAAAAGAAATCCCTAAAAACATTTCATATAGCAGCGTGTTGGGTAGCAGCGTGTTGTCGGCGTTGCCGTTTTGCCGCTGCTTCCCGAGCTCTCGCCTCCAGGGTAGCTTGCTGTCTGCGTAGACGTTGAGCCGCCGCATGCCACGCTCTGGCCCCCGGAGTAGCAGCTTGTTGTCGGCGTTGCCGTGTTGCCTTTCGCGCGCGAGAGTGCTTTCACGATCGTTTTCATCCATGGTAGAAAGAGAATGTGTGCTCTGGAACGCGCTTATTCTTCATCGTCATCGTCATGACGTATAGTGGGTACCTTGCATGTGCTATGCCGTGGTAGCAGAAAGATAATTTGTCGTCTGGAATGCGCTTATCTTTCATTGTCATCAGCCACAGCACATATAAATTGCACATAATGCCTTACAGATCTGTAGCGGGTACCTCGCTTATCAGCAGAATGACGAATGGCATAGTGGGTGCTTGCGGGATTCCGCAGAACTCATTTGCATTCCCTACTTCGTGAAAGTTACGGCGGGCGTATAGTGGGTACCTTGCATGTGCTGTGCCGTGACGTTACGTACGGTGGACATATAGTCGGTACCTTGCATATGCTGTGCCGGACAACGGACAATGGACAACGAACAAGCCTAGACCACAAGGTGCTTCGCCCCTAAAATCTTTTAGACGCGAAGCATCTTATGAACGAGCTCTGTCCCCCCCGTTGTTCGCCGTGGCCAGATGACGATGACGCTGCCATCACGGCACAGCACATGCAAGGTAACCATTATACGCCATGACGATGACGATGACGCTGATGACGATGAACAATAAGCGCGTTCCAGACCACACATTCTCTTTCTGCCATCCCGGCATTGCACATGGAATGTACCCCCTATACGTAATAACGATGACGCTTATAACGATGAAGAATAAGCGCGTTTCATACCAGACATTCTGTTTCTACCGTGGATGAAAACGATCATGAACGCGCTCTGGCCCGCGAAAGGCAAAACGGCCACGCCGACAACAAGCTGCTACCCAGGTGTTGAGGACGCGGGAAGCAGCGGCTTAACGGCAAAAACACATTGTATATACTGTACACACGCGTTGTCACTCATTTACATGCGCGAGTGGGAAATGTCACGGGTGATTTACGGTAAGAACGATCCCCAGTGCCCACTTGTCATGATTCACTTCGTGGAAATGCGAATTTTTTTAACAGCCTGAAGGCAACGCCTTGCAAGGTGTGTGTGGATGCTACCCCAAATTCACTGAAGCAAAGTTTATAGGCAGAGCAAAAGAAATGATGGAAAGAGAAGTAATAGAGGCGTATTACATAAGACAACGGGGCGACGCCTGCGTCAGCACGGCTTTGCTATTACTTTAAGATAAAGAGATTAGTTTTCTCAGCGGCACATTGCGGTTGGTTGTTAAGAAAGACCGTGATGCGTGCGCACATCGTCATGTGATTTGCTTGTGCTATCAAATCTTCTTTCTACTGTGGAATAAAATTACTTGGAAGTTTCGCGCCCGTCCTGTTCATTTGTGTTACGTGTCGTCGTTCAATTTGCACCAAAGCGATTCTGTCATGACCCAGTACCAACTAGTTCAAAGCAGAATTTTGCTGGGATCTTACGCGTAGAATGGTCAAGATGCAATAAAAGTATGCTACTACCTCAGAGCTTAAAAGAGAATGTGCAATAAAGAGCAGTAATGCGACATATCTGCAAGACTTGCAAATCATAGAAATGCGTGAGCCTGACGAAGGGAATGCAACCACCTTCGATGTTTCATCCGTGCCCATGAAGTGGAGCTGTTTGAAGTTTTATTATTGAGCAGAAAAGTATTTATAAAGGCAGTTGCACAAATTTCGCACTTATGCTCCACAGCGGGTGGGACGCCCTCCGGCTGTTGTGCAGGCCCACTCCGGCTCCTGTATACTTGCATGCGGTGCGCCAAAACACGGCGGGGCGATGCCGTTTAGAGCGTCCGTGGGCGCTTTGCGCCATCTCGCGAATGATAGTCAAGGCTCTGCCACGATGAAGCACCTCCTAGTTGTGCGTATCACCAACGGTAAGTGGTTTATATAAGTAGCTCGTGTTAGTATGCCACAGGAAGTATGTGTGGTGGCCTAGCGGCTAAATGCATCGCGCAGGGTTGCCAGCTGTGGCTACATTACGCCAAATTGGCTACTTTTAAAAGGCCGCGGCGGCAGAAAGATCACATTGGCTACTTGACTACTTTTTGGCTATTATTCAGGCATTGGCATCAACAGTTAATATACGCTAAAACCTAGCGCAACAATAAAAAAATAAATGTTCATTCGCTGTGCCGGTGCGGCTCCCTCGGTGTAATGGCTTTTGTGTACTCTGTATACCGGAAGCAATTGCGTGCGCCCGAAACGCATCGCGGCCGCCATGCTCTTCACAATCTTAATGGAACTCCTCTAGGTTAGGCAGCACTGTAACCATAAGCGTGCGCAGGATTCCCCTTCAGGGGGGGGGGGGGGGTGAAGGTTAATCGCAGCGCCCCCCCTTCCCTATTAATTCAACATAAGGGGCAGACTGCGCCCCCCTATCTTAGGTGACTTGGGGAGGCAGCCGCCCCCCCCCCCCCCCCCTGCCCCCCCTCGTGCGCACGCCTATGACTGTAACGTAGCTGGCGGGGGGACTGGTTCATGCTTTCTAGCCGCTATCCGCCTATTTCGCTACTGCTTTGAGCTGTACAGGTGGCGCCACCAACGGCGAACGTTGGCGAAAAGTGGATGCGCGCGGCTCGTAGAAGCCTTGCGCAATTCGCACGCATCTCTCCGTTTTCGCGGGAATTTTTCATTCTGGTTTGCTATTTGCACTGCCGACGCTGCTGCACTAGTCAGCCATGACGTTTGTGACGTCGATCGTTCTATTTCATTTATTTGAAAATGTCAGGCTCATTTTTTATTACTTGTTTTTTATTAGGTTGTTTCCGTGATCTGTTAACACAGATGAAATAAAAACTTTAGCAACATATGTCATTCAATAAAACAGAGTGTTCAATAAAACAGACTTGTTTTATTGAACACTCTAAACAGTACAACAACAATGCACATTATGGTTGTATGGTTGTTTTATTGAACACTCTAAACAGTACAACAACAATGCACATTATGATTGCCCGCTTAGGAAACGTACAAAACACAAGTGTTTTCATCTTCGCCCAGCACTTAACTATACAACCAATTATGCCAAGAAAACCGAAAGCTGACTTTTTTAACGTGTCACAGGCGTCACGCCGCTGCATAATAATGTGTGAAAGCACTAGAGCAAATGACCAACAAACATTCACACAGTGTTTTTTTTATTTCACAGGCCGTATTAAAACTATTAGAAACTTCAAACTACATTACAATAACTCATTTCTGAAAAGCTAATCACTTTCACCGTTGAAGTCACTATCCTCTATAGCGTGCGTATTCAATTGAGCATGAAAATGCGCACGCGTGGCATTACTCAGATGTATATAGAAAATGCGCACGCTTAGCATCACTCAGATTTATATAGGAAATGCGCACGCGTGTAGCATGTATCTCACATGCTAGATTCTCATTTTGTACATGAAACTCCATAGAAAATATGATTCTATATGAAATGTTCGTGGACTAGCGAGTATAAAGAAGGGCGACGACTTACAGCGTCACTCAACTTTGTAAGAACAGTATTCCAGTTGCAATTCAATATTAACTGACGCAACAACGGTAACAACAAACTTGTTTTCGCACATTGGTATCAACTTGACGCGCGAGGCCAAGCGCGGTATTTTAACTGAATCACAATCTTGCGCGTACAGTGCGCTAGAGTATTCTGCCGTAATGTCGTAAAGGTTGCACTCACTTCAGCAGTTCCCACGACGTAGCACCAGTTTGCCTCGTCGGATCAGCAATATGCCGCGACGCAGAGAACTACACACATCTGATTCCAAGGAAAAGCACCGTCTTGTAGGAGTCCATCTTGTCCAGCGAACAACGGACAAAAGTGCGCAAATGAGGCGTCTGAAGCATTGCCGTAGATGCGATGGCAGCTGAGCGAAATCAGGAGTCATCGTCTGACGTGTGGCCACCACCATAACAGAATGTTAACCTTGCAACTTCCAAGGAAGACGCGACGAATGCGAAGAGCCCATCCGCTCTTGTTTTTCCATTCACTCTAGCCGCTGACTGCACAGCGCGTCATCTGTTTTGGGGCCGAATGCGATGAACGCTTCGAAAACCTTCCCAAGAAACGTATTTGGTTGTCCCGAGCGCCGCATTGTTTAGCAAGTACGGCAACTTTGTCAAGTTGAGGATGTGAGTGCCAACATGACTGAAATGGAATTCTCGATCAAAACATACACCTACCATGGGTGCATCAGGAGCTAATCCTATGCAAGACATTGCAGACGGCGCAATGAAACTCCTTGAAGCGGAGCGAGTGTTTTCTGCAGTGGCTTTTGGAAAAAGCGACTTAAGAAATAGAATGTCGCATGAACTTCTCCTCGCGATCATCAGGATCAGATTTGGACTACGTCTGAAAGGGGTTACAAGCTCTACATTTATTGCCGTGGGGCATGCTGGGAAAAGTGAACTCGAATATGTACACTTGACTGTCGGTGCAGCATTAACTGCCAATTTTCTAGTCTTAATGCCTCCTCCAGGAAGTCACCTAGTCTTTTCTTACTCTATTGCGATGTGATAAACATTGCTGTGACGTAGTTTTTTATATTTTTAGGTGTCAGAACGTGGTGACCAATCAGCTAAACTGAAATCACGTTTAGCTACTTTTCTGGTGACAAAATAAGATAACGGTTGCCAGTTGGCTACTCTTCAGGCTACTTTGCTTAATTTTGTGGCTCTTTTTCTCTTCGAGAATCTGGCGACCCTGACATTACGCCGCGGAGCGAGTGGTCGCAGGCTCGGATCCCATGCCCCACTCGAATCAAAGATATTATTTCTTTATATTAATGTACCTCGAATTTTCGTTCACGGACAACGCTGATTTTTTGCTCACAACCAACGACGCTGTCGTCGACACCAACACCGAGATTTCTGCAATCCGAGCTCTTTTGCGCTATCGCGTTAAAATTCACCCCGTTTGATTATCATGCCAAACTTAAATGCAGGGGAGCGACGTAATTACCCTGTGAAAAAAATCGAGCTTTAAACATAGTGAAATAAAAGAAAGAAGACTACCGGCAGAATATACATCGCGTAGAAAACTGCTGGGCTTGTAATGCATCTTCACGTGTACTTTGTTATAGCACCTTCTGTCGCCTCATCTGGCCCACCGGCACCACGTCGTACTATCGCTAGAGCACTTGTTTCTCGTTATCTTCATGCTTCTAGGCTGCCTATATATATAACGGATACTCTTTTAAATAAACGTTCCTTTAGTCCTGCTGACTACTTTGGTACCTTGCCGCTCCGGCGCTGCTATGGGCACCCAGTGTCTATGCTACAACTTGTAGTGCTAATGCATAGACTATTTGAAGGAAAATGGCTTGATATGAGCCAGAAAATAGTTTCTCTTTAGTCAAGTGACTTTAAACAGCATGCTGGAGTAAAGGGAGACGTGGACAGCGGTGGTCGAGGAGCTGCCGCCTCCAAATGAGTGCAATAAAACATTCAATTCTTCTTTAGCGCCCAATTTAAATTTAAGATAGCATTACGAATCACGGGAGCGGGAATTTAGCACCTAATGAAAGAGCTCTTGCAGATTGACCCCTAGGTAGTGAAATACGCAGTGATATGTATTGCCATTTGAGATAATAGGTGCCTTCACAGTAGAATATTGCAAATGCGCTCTGCGGAATCCCGCAAGGTGACGGTAGGATTAAGGAAGGGAAAGCTCACAGCCACATGTTTGTAGCGCAAGGAAAATGCATTCGGATTTCTCAGAAAGAGAGCTTCAAAACTGCCTGAAAATTTGTTCTCGTCCGGAGATCAAAACTGGCACCAACGCTTTTCGGGGGCGGTCGCACTCCCAATTGAGCTAACCAGGAAAATAGATATTAGCAGCGCGAGGGAGCATTAATCCACAACTAGAAGGGCATAGACGCAGAGCGTTACAAATGGGTTCTGCGGAAACCCGAAAGGTGGCGGAAAGGTTATGCAAGGAAAAGTTTACCAGGATTAACTTTTCGGGCACTAGGAAGCTTTATTTCTGAGAAGGTCTTCGATTTCTTGTAGTCTTGTGCTACAAACGACTGGGGGGTCACCTGTCTATTTCACATCACTGGGCAACGCGTTCTGCTGTACCTGTTTACTGCAACGGCGATACTTTTCATGGCAAGCGTTGAGAACGTATTTTACGGGGCATAAAAAAAGGAAAAATGCATGCTATGAGCACTGACTCACTTCAATTTTCCCAAATTCCAACGTCCCACATAACAAGTGTAATATGGAAGCTCATAATTGAATATCTAATAATTAGTCACCATTTCTCCCCGCAGCATCTGCGAAATAATTCGCATTTGGGCACTAGTACAAATCTTAATGCTTCATTTTGTGCGCTAAATCCTAACTGTCTAAATTGCAAGAAAAAAAGCCCGAGTACTTTGTGGCAAAGATGTATTTTGTATATCGAAATACACAGTACTTCGTATGATGTGTCTGAATATCCGAAACTGACACCTCGCCAGCCGAAGGTATCATGGCCCAGCTTGTGAGACACTACTAAATCGGGTAACGCCATGTTGCCGCAATGCGGCGCATTACCACGTACCAACTATCTTCCGCAAAGCTTCGTCCATGCGAGTTTGCTCTATTTATTGCACCTATGAGTAAACTGTCAGTACGATTTGAAAAAACCAAATCTTACCATGTTTTCACTTTCTGTGTTTGAAGTCTGGGAAATAGTCCAGCGTTGCAAACAGACCTTAGGGACTATTTGCTGTGCTCCTACAGCCATTATTGGACCAGAGAGCTCTACAAACTTTGGCGGTGCTACCCTAGCTTGCGAAACTAAATATATACGGCCAGCATAGCAGGCCTAGGCGGGCGTCTGCCGTCTGTAATTCCAAGCGGGTGAAACGCGCTTCTTACCCGTAGTCAAAATGCTTTTTAGATGCGAAGCATCTTATGCTCGGGGCTGTATCCATGCCTCCTGCGTCCCGCATCCGGCGTCCGGCGTCCGGCCGCTTTCATGAACTATACTCCATCTCAGAAGTACCTTGCAGCACTGTGGAAGCTGCAGGGCTTGTGAGCCAATACGAAAGGCGAAAGCCCCCCTCGAGACGTGTTCATCCGCGTCGCGTCGTCTGCCCGTCGTCTCTTTGGCGTCGGCTCGCCTACCTTGTCGATACTTACTCTCTCAAATTAGTACAAAACGCAAAAACCTCTGCGGGAACGCCACCTCGTTCTTTCTTTATGTTCAGAAACCCACTTGTGCAGGGCGTGTTCGCTGGCTTTTGTGAGGAACGCGGTTATTTTCATAACAGCGTTCATACTGGCGTTTTCACCGAGTTCTTTTTTGTCAGCGCGGTCGACGCCCTTTCAGCAGCTATCGCGTACCATTCTTGAGTGGAACACCAAATGATTGGCCCAGAAAACAATATAGACATTCAGGGTGTCTCGCATCGTCAACACATCACCGACGCTAATGTTGTGGCGACATCTGCTCAGTTAACATCAAACCACTTTTACGGCTTGGCATCGCCTCAGTAGTCCTAGCAGCACCAAAACAAACGAGCGATATATATAATAGCGAAAGAAGATACCTGATTATTTGCCCTGAGCGTTAGATTAGACTAAGCGATGACAGATTATGCCACTTATTTCTTGCTGTCCGGGCAGAGAGCCAGCAAAAAAGCCCGAATTCCGATGGAAGCGGGTGGTCTGGGGTGTACGGGGGGCTGCCATATTGCTGCACGTCACCGAGGTTAGGGTGGTTATTACGGCTACCAGCCGGTAATCTCTTCATTATTTCAGAAATTTCGAAGTGCATGCGTGAAGGGCCTAACGTGCCACGTAGCGCCGTAACACGTCATGCGAGAAGCACAGGTAAAGCACTTGCACCTGGTTGATAATGAGAGTTAAGCCCGGGACTATATTATGTGCTGCGCAAGGACACTGCCTGTTTACTCCTCGTAGCTTCGGCAGTGCTGCAAGGTAATTGTGAGATGGAGTATAGGGAAGCACCCACTATGCGAACCAGAACAGTGTTTCGCGGCAGTGGCCCGGGCGCTGCACAGGAGAGAGAATGAGGCGCGCGCGGTCCGTCATTTTCATACCGCGGAACTACCGTGGCGCTCCTAGCGGAGTATGCAGCGGATTATGCAGATGTAACACCTGTCGTGCGCGCCGCTCTGTAGAGTAGAGGATTCCTAGAGGAGAGAACGGGGGGGGACCGTAGGAGAGGAGAAAGAGGGGGGAGGAGAGGTGCTGTGGGGGGTGTGGGACGCGGGCGCCGCTCCGTAGAGTAGAGGATTCCTAGAGGAGAGAAAGGGGGGAGCATAGGAGAGGAGAGAGAGGGGGGTGCGGGACGCGGGAAGGAGGGACGGACAAAGTCCCTGCAAGCACATGCAAGCAAGACCAAGGAATGGAGTCAACGTGGGCGACAGACACCACCGGTAGTGCGTGTTATTCTTTGCTTGCACCCATCACTTGCCCAGCCATTGATAAGCAGCCACTCTGTGCTCTCGGCCATGACTCTTGTGACTGTGGTGGTGAATGACGGCCTTATTGTACTACAGTGTTCTGGTTTGCACAGTGGGTGCTTCCCTACTTCATGAAAGTGACCGGACGCAGGAGGGAGGGACGGACACAGCCCCGAGCATAAGATGCTTCGCATCTAAAAGAGCGGTATCACGAGCCACTGGCCTTCAGGGCTGCCATGTGCACTGCGGTTTACTTCGCTTGTCGTAACGGGCTGTCGATATTTCGCTGGGTTCGCGACACCTGCAAAGCATAGAGTGGTGTGCGCAGCACGCCAGGGCTGGCACTTTCTGCGGCAATAAAGAACGAATGTTACATTGCGACAACTGCGGATAACCAGAACTTCAAACACAGTTAGCATAGCCCCAACGCGAAGCTGTGCTCAGAACTCGCAACAGGAAGTATCGTAATGGTCGGTGAATCTTTTAATCAAGCTCCCACTTTCCTTCATCGCTGCTCTTCAGCGATGAGCGTTTCTCGCCGAGGCGGTAGCGTAGCTGTGAGTGCAAGTTGGTGCTCCACCGCAGCGCTATGGAGACCACAGTAGTGAACATTTTGCAAGGTGAGTGGCACGCTATCGACAGAATCAACGCGTCTGTTGCCCAGGTGAACCTTTGCACTCGTAATTTGATCATTGTAAAGCGCTCCCATTGCTATCACCGCAAAGCGCCCAAAACACCTCCGGCTATAGAAGCCGACGGGAACGGTGTTACAATACGTGATCTTCAACATGATTGTAGCAGTAACACTAGGTGAGCGATATACCGACGAAGTATGCAACGCGATTTATAAAATCAGTCATTTCTTTTGCGTAGTTTCCAAGCGCAGTTTTGCTTTCAAATTGATGGTCTTGCCACAGGTCGAAGTCGTCAAGATGAGAGACCCACTTGCGCTGCTGGTATGACTTTCTTCCTTCGTGATTATATGCGGCCAACAAAAGATGCTGGTCACCTAAGAAAAGATTTCCCAACGGACCGTGTCTTCATTTCTTTCTGTTCGATTAGTACAGATCATCCTCACGAACATGCGCTCATGCTCGTTTGCAAAATTTGATGTGCACCTGCTGCAACCGAGCGACGTCATCGTTGTTTACAGGGGCAGGAAAATGTGAAATCTAAACCATAAAATCTGAAAACTGAAAACAGCAAGAAAGTAATATCCATCGCCAGATAAGATATCTTATTTACAGCGCAAAGTATCTTGTACATATTAGCTATTTATTTTTCTTTCTTATTTTGTTATTTTGCCCTACAGCATTGTTGATCTGTTTTCATTTATGCTACGTATACTACAAAAGTTTCCGTTCGCGGACCACATGCCTAGTGAGAAGTGTGTGCTTCGGCTCCGTAGCCTAGGCTGTGCTGCCACGGAAGGTTGCCGCCAGGGGGGGGCTATTCTCGATGTGTGCAGCACTTTGGCGGAACGCATTCTGTTATATCGAGAAAGCGGTGGACCGCGACGTCTCTGCGCTTTTGAGCGCGTCGATGCACCGATCCCGCTGATGATGATGATCATGATGACATGATGATACTCTCTCTGATGGCGCTCACCCACAAAGGGGGGATGGGCCATGAACCGGGCGGCGGGATCTTTAAGGTAAACACCTATGAATCTAAAAGCAAGCACGGGAATTTTAGACTGAAAAAACATAGGTAATAAATGAAAATGCTGACCGAGGAAGCGGTCAGACCATGATATGGGACTGATATAATGATGACAGAACCCTGTCAGTGCAATCCCAGCGTAAGAAGAAAGAAGTGGATGAAATGTTTAGTATCAGAACACCTGAACCAAGTTTGACAAGTCTGTCCTTTCATATGAACGTGTCCCGAACACTTGAGAACGATACAAGGAAAGAGTACCGACGTCGACAGGTGCGTTATGCGGGTGGTGGCAATAAAGCTAATTTGAGCGCAAACGCGATCACATGATGAGTCTTCATGCACGGCCTCCGAGATTTGCACGGCCAAAAGCGGATTTTTGGAGGTGGCGTTCCTTTACGGCGAAGGTTGTCAAACCTCTGTGGCGCCAAATGACCTTGCGGAAGAAGAAGGGGAAAGAAGGGAGGCGCTGGTAGCGCCACTCAGCGGTGGCTGCAATGGAAAGTCCACTGGCTGGACACATAGAGAATGGCTGCCTAGGTTTTGTGGCCGTGATGGCAGTGCCGCTTCTCAGTGTAAGCAGCATATAATAGGGCACGGATTGATAATAGTATGTACACTTTAATTTTTAGCACAAATTATGGGGCGCATGAAAGCATCAGACAACGCACAGCATAGCGAGCTACTCCATCATTCAGATTTAAGGCTTTTGCGCTAGGTTGCGCGACATACTGGTTTTTGCGACATTTTAAACGTTATTTAAAAATACAGATCCTACTCCGATTGCAAAAAGGATGCTTGAATCGCTCACCATAATTCACAGTCAATTTATTTCCACCAGTATTTAATCCCACATTCTTACAAGTTGTCGCTCCCTTTAACTGCCCAGGGCATTGCGAAAGGCTAACTTTCGTGACCACGGCCCGCTAGCTGAGGTGACCTAGAAAACCTTGACATATCCTATCCTCGAATGTCCACTGATAAGAATGATTTCTGGGCACTTGTAAATGGTGGTTTTAGTTGTTGCATCATTTGTGTAAGTACCACTTTGATGAGGATTTGCTATAAAAGGTCAATGACCTTAACTAAACAGCTACGCCATGTAACAAAACTAATGAATGATAATACTTTTAGAAGCAATATTCACAGCAACTTACGTGACAAAGCAAACGTTCGAGAAGCAGCAAGTTTACTTCATCCAGCAATAGCATTGCAGAAGCGGAAGGTTAAGGCACACGAAACCACTTAGCCGCAATGAGTGGCTCAAAGAAGCTCCGCTATGTTCATATGAATAAACGTCAATTAAAGGTAAAATAAATTTTTAATTGAACGTGGCGAAAGCATGACGTGATAGTGAGGTGAGACTCATTGGTGGTCTCCAAACGACTTTTCACCACCTTGTTCAAGTATACGGCGCTAGTTCCATCTGGTGAAAGCCAGAGCCAGGACAATTGACAGCAGGGCAGCTGCACTCAGACAGGCTTGCGAGGCCACGTTGTACCCTGGAACTGTGCGTCCGGCAAAAGTGTGCATGAGTTTTTCTATTGAGCTCACGTCGACCTGGGCGCACTGCGGGCTGTCTATTTTGGAACGGGCGATACACTTGGGCAGTCCATTCTTCAGTACCCTGTAATGGAAGCAATAGTGAGAGTTGGTATCCTTGAATTAAAAGCTGCAAACTGACGAATCATAGTGCATGCTGCTGCTGAAAGCGCTCAAGGTAAATTTCATTTGTTTAGCAAGGTGAATTTCGGGCCTAGTTGGTGCGACATGTTCATATAGTTAAGCGCGGCACTTAATGACGGGTACAGGACAGAGAGTCCTTCCACTGGAAATTACTTATGGGAGTGTTATCAGACACTGCCTCTACAGTGCGCAAAGCAAATCGTGTCGCATTTCATAGGGGCAATCCTTGAGTGCTAAAACGCCCGCCTTTCATAAGCAGGCTACCCTCACCGCCTCGCGGTGTCGGTCGCAGGATCCCTGCTCAAGAGATATTCAGGTTGCCAGCAGAATGCCGCCGCCGTTATGTATGTCTGAAGGAATTTCGCAACGATGCCCTGCCTACACAACATTTCCCGCAGCATAAAAACGGTGGGCCCTCGAACAAAGATTAGCGTCGCTTTTACGACTACAAAGAAGCTGGGAAAACTGTGCCGGAACAGCAACCCAGCTGCTCATAAAGCACACGGCTGTGAAACAAAATCACAGAAGCGGTCACGTGCCGTGCAAAGAAAGTGTGTACCAGCTTTTGCTGTCATGTGGAAATAGTACGTAGGGCAAGCGGGGCGGTGCTTCAACGACAGGCTTAAAGAGCACAATAACAACCTAAAGACAGGTGACGATGGTTTTCTATCCGTGCATTACCACACCTGTGGGTGTTCGCTTGTTTCTCGATGAGTGCTCGGTTGTACGAATGCACCAAGATGAAACCACGCGGTTGATTTTAATCGGCTACCATACGTGAGCTAGGCCAAGATTGCGTCAGCCATAAGCCTGCGCAGGGTCCCCTTCAGGGGTAGGGGGGGAAGGTTCGTCGCAGCGCCCTATTAGGTAAATGTATGGGGCAGACGTTGCGCCCCCCCCCCCCCCCCCACCCCACACCTGAGGTGACCAGGGGGGGCCCCGCCTCCTGCCCCCCCTCGTGCTCACGCATTTGGTGTCAGCGCACCATCATTCTCATTATCTGGAAAAGAATTGTCTTTCCTAATGCCTCCACATTCGCCCATGCCTGAGTGACCGCAATTCGTATATGACGCTGTTAAGCAAATTATTCCTTGTCCGGCGAACCAAAGAACTCGGACGGGTATGCGCCACTGGAATAGGGAAGCCCCACTACCGAGTAAAAACGACACCAGATTTCTTCGCGCGGAGAAACTCTGTCGGTCGTGCTAAATATTTCATGATCATGAGCGCATTACGTCGGCCGACACGCACACTATTCGTCCATTTTCGTTCATCTTCTGCTTGGCTCTAAGAACGAGTGTGCCAATTTGTCCGGCGTGGGTTGCAATAGCTCGGATGGGCAAGAGAACGAGCTCAAAGAGAGAGGAACAAAGAGAAAGAGACAGAGATAGAGAGAGACGTAGCTAGAAATAGAGGAAATTAATACATAACAAAATAAAAAGACATAGAAAGAAATCGACCCAAGCAAACGGAGACCTAGACAGAAAGAGCGAATATGGAGGAACAAAGAACGAGAGAGAAGCAAGCAGAGAGAGAGAGAGGGAACAGTTGGAAAGAGAAAGCGAGAAATACAGAGAGAGAGAGAGAATGGGAAAAATATAGAAAGAGAAAGGAATAGAAAGAAACAGTGACAAAAAGAGAGAAATGGAAAAAGAGAAAGAAAGAGAAAATAAACAGACAGGAGAACGCCCAGCTCCACTCTTCCTTCAGGCTTGGCACCACTAGCGCGAAACTGCATGGACTTTTCTTATCCGGCTTCCAATAAATCATTGTAGCGTTCGTGTGTGTGTGCTACTGTCTGTCTTGTTCATGTTCTTTTAAATTACACGCTAACTACATCAATTCCCTAGTTTATCGATATTACACTTCGTAAAATGGAAGCGAGTGAGTTGAAGAAGCCGACGTTTTGAATCTCCAGTTTGAATTGCAAGGTGCGGGGGGTTGAGTGGAGATTGAATCATGCCAGAATGAGCACGGAAAGTTTGTATGAGGAATTGTTCGCATGTCGAGTCAGTACTGGTAAAAAACAGTATTTCGCAAATGTTCTTAGCTACCTTACACAGAAGCTTGGTTAGTTTTGATTACCGATATAAAAATACTTTAAGCTATGCTCCAAAAAAAAAAAAAGACAATAAATATCACTGTTTGGAAGATTCTGCGCACTGTAAAAATCAGTTGATTTGAACTGGTCAGGAAGAGTCTGCTGTTGAGGCGCTGCTTGGATTTGAACCAGTCGCTCCAAAGTGGATCGGTGCCTTCCTGCAAATCAAATTGTTTGCGTGGCGAGGGCTTGTGAAGCACGCTAAGTGCGCTGTTACACCATAGGTAATGCCTCGCTTAGGGTGATCGAGCAATCCGACCCCGGCGTAGCCATAAATTTCTTTCGGGTGGAGACAGGGGAGCCTCACACTCCAGTGGTCGTTCGTGTCTTTGTACGTGTACGTACTGCAAACCTGTGGTTTGAAATACGTACACATAAAGCCCCTTATGCTTTATGTTAACACTATCACCTTCCACGAGGGTACTTCACGTCACTACAGCTCGCATAACATAAACATGCAATAAAATAATTAAGAAACATTCTGGCATGTCACCTGTGCTTGATTTCATTGGTTCGTGAGGTGTAACGTTGGAGGCTAACATCAGAGATCTATCTCGCACCAGAGCTCCACAGAGGCCTGCAGTTATTGATAAGTGGCTGGCTTACAGTGACGTATGAATTTGGTTCTGTTTAGTAAGCCGTCTTGGTTCTAAAATCTCCAACGTTATTTGAGTCATCAGGTATCCAGAAGAAGATAAATAAAGCCATACTCCAAATCCTTATCTGTCCGCTTCGCGAAGAAGTCGAAACTCTTTGTCGTCAGTGGGAGTTGTTGGATGCAGCTGAGGAACGCTTCGACGTTCCAGCACTGATATGTACTCAGGAGCGCTGCGCAAGAGAAATAAAGACAATATTAATGCACTGGAACAGCATACACAACCTCATACAGTGAATGCCGTTTGTGGAAAGTCAGAAAGCGTGATGGTGGTTCCCCCAACACATGGACCACAGCGATATGTCCGTGGGCGCCGGCGCCGGCGGATGGCTGTTTTAGTAACTACCTTCAATAAATATTTTAGCACGAAAGTGTTTGATACCGGGGCCCACCAAGACTTCAGTAACGTATTTCCGTCACATAAATGACGTTGAAAAAAATGTACACGATCAGATGTCAAAGAAGAAAAGTTCCGCCAACGGGCATCGAACCTACAACCTCTCGGTCCGCAACAGCAAATGCCCAGCACGCTATCCACTGCGCCACGGCCACAGACTCTAAAAGCTTCACGAAAGCGCATTTTATATCTGCCACTTTCGTCACAATGCTCATGGTCAGCGGGGTGGTGTCGCCTTCTTGGAGCAGTAAAGTAAATTAATACATCATTACTGTGGCTTCGGCGATTAGCACCTGCAACGCGTGTTTCTACCAAGGAGGTTTGGTTGCTACGCGTCCGTCCCAGTCGGCGCGTTTTCAGTAGAAGGGCAATTTTGTCAACGCCTTAACGCACCGCGAGGTGGCGACCTTAGCCCTAACGTCGGCCTCACTCATAGCGTCCATGCAAACCAAAAAACTGAAGGACACTTTGAACATTCCAAAGTGTGTTCGGCGAAAGCTTGTGGCCATTCGACTCACTATGCCAGGTCTTTTTTTCTTTTACACTCTCAGTGGGATGGCGCACAAACGGAATGTGTGCGTGTTTTCTTTAATTTTCTACCGCAAATCGCAGCGAGACGCAAGACTAATTTGCCTCCGTTCGAATGCTGTCCTATGTTCTCGCGCTTTGCGCATCGTGCAAACGCCATCCGCGTTCCAGCGCTTAAATTGTCAGACACTTTGTAAATTCCAAAGTGTGTTCCGCGAACGCCTGTGTCCATTGAGACGGCGTCGGTCAGAATGGAACGCGATGCGCGCGTCTTCCTCCTTGCAAGATTGGAAACGCTGGGCACAGCGACGCTACGCAAGCAAAGTGCGAGCGCTGTAAAGTCCGACGCGACCGGCGTCCGTTTGCGAACTCCCGCGGCCACCTGGCACCGTGCCAGGGCTCGGACGATGAGAAGTACGGACGGACGGACGGATGTGAGCGTGAGACAGTAAAGGCTTTCGCTTTAAAAAAATAGACGGGCACTTTGTACATTCCAAAGTTTGTTCAGCGAAAGCTTGCGGCCATACGACTGACTATGCCATGTCTTTTTTTTTACCCTCGCAGCGGGGTTGCCCACACACGGAATGTGTGCGCGTTTTCTTTTTTAATTTTTTACCGCTAATCGCAACGAGACGCGAGACTAATCTGCCTCCGTTCGCATGCGTTCGTATCTTCTCGCGCTCTGCGCTCTGCGCATCGTGCAGACGCCATCCGCGTTCCAGCGCTTAAATTGACGGACACTTTGCAAATTCCAAAAAGTGTTCAGCGAACGCCTGTGTCCAATTGAGACGGCGTTGGTCAGAACGATTACAAACGCTGGGAACAGCGACGCTACGCAAGCGCTGCGCGAGCGCTGTAGAGTCCGACGCGACCGGCGTCCGTTTGCGCACCCCGTCGGCCACCTGGCTCCGTGCCAGGGCTCGGATGGATGGACGGCACGGACAGACGGACGCACACGGACGGATGGATGGACGGACACGGACGGACGGGCGGACGGACACGGATGGACGGAAGGACGGTCAGACGCGGACGGACGGATGGACACGGATGGACACGGACGGACGGAAGGACGGTCAGATGTGGACGGACGGACGGACGGACGCCGGAGGGACGGACGGACAGACGGATGGACGGACGGACGTGAGCATGAGACATTAAAGACTTTCGCCTTCATTCACTAACCAGCCAATGTTGGCTTCAAGCCAGTAAATATGATACATATCACGGAATACGTATCATTTTATATCACGCTACGTCATGGCCACTGGAATGTTCCAGCTAAAGAGACGACTAAAGTAACGTTGTCACATGGCTGTGACGGTGAATAATTGTGCAGTCAGACTGGTAAACAGTGAATTTTTTTTTTTGCGAGTTCCATCTCAGGAAATTGAACAATCAATACTCAGTAAAGTAATACTTGCTGAACTTTGATAGCGGGAACTACGATCTTCGGACCTCACTAAATTTATGGTCGGTAGAACACGCCGTCCTTCAAACATGACTGATCGCAAATTCCAGCAATTTCGCCGATACTCGCGTTAGGTCCAGAATAAACTCGGCTACTCGCTTCGTGCGCAATCTTATCAGAAGTTTCATTGCCTCCCTATACAACCGAGTGTTCATGACATGAGACCTGCGCATAAAAAATATGAATGATAGGTCATGCAATGAAAGTTTAGCTCTTGGCGGTCAACTGAGGTGCGCCATAGCTGACGTTCACTTGCCCTTGTAACTAGGGTATAAGTCATCAAGACGTCGCGGACCCTTCACCGATGCCCTTAAAATTAGAAATAAAAAATATGAATAAACTTCCGCGGAGTTTCAGAAACAGTGTGGTACCTCCTGCTCTGAGCAGTGGTAACATTTTTTGAAGGTGAATTGCCGCCAGATGAGCATGAAGAAGTAAGCGCCCTTGGCAATGACATCTAGGCGATGTCATGAATGAGATAGATGCACGACATGTGCTTCGTGAGATATCATGCCATTCATTAAAGAGGGGAATTATGGGGGGCTCATTCTTCAGTTTCACACGATCTTAATGAAAGCCTGATTTTCATTATGGTCATGTAATTCATGTCAGCCACGATATCGATCAGCACATATTCGCCGTTAAGGCTTTTATTTCTAATTTTTGGGGCATCGGTGAAGGGTGCGCGACGTCTTCATGACTTATACCCTAGATACAAGGGCAAGTGAACGTCAGCTATGGCGCACCTCAGTTGACCGCAAAGAGCTAAACTTTCATTGCATGACCTGTCATTTATATTTTTATGCGCCGGTGTCATGTGATGAACATTCGGTTGTATAGGGAGGCAATGAAATGGTGAAACCATGTCACTGCAATGGCATCTTGGCATGTTTGTCAAGATCTAAAAGCCATTTTTATCAGGCTCTTCATGATAGGACCAATTTATATACTATATCATACTGTACATTCAAGTCATGCCATGCCGACTTCTGTGTACAGCAAGTTAACAAACGACAAGGAGAGCACCAAGACGCAGACGATAGATAGATAGATAGATAGATAGATAGATAGATAGATAGATAGATAGATAGATAGATAGATAGATAGATAGATAGATAGATAGATAGATAGATAGATAGATAGATAGATAGATAGATAGATAGATAGATAGATAGATAGATAGATAGATAGATAGATAGATAGATACCGTGGTGTATGTTCATTGGGCTGGCGAGAAATGCCTCGCACTTAATATTATTCCGGTATATCGGTGTGATCGAATTAACAAATTGATTTGATCTTCCAAAGAAAAATGTAACAATTTCGCCGCAACGGTGAGGCAGTGAATGCGATGGCAACAAACGCTCGAAAAGTAAGCACAGCTTTAGAAAGGACGATTGCGAACCACTGTCACAGTTTTTACTATGTGCTCGAGTAGCGCGTTGCATTTATCGACTATGCACAACGCAACGCCCTTCATTATTACAGGTATTACTTTAAAAAAAGAATCTATGGCGTGTGGAGTGACCCTTCTGCGTCTCCCTGCCACGCGATGATGTTCGACAAATTATTACCCCGACGGGCCGGCTTATTGCCGCCGTCTCTGTGCTCGGGTAGTTGTTTCGTTAACTTAATATAGAAGAAAATTTGCGTAGCATAGCGTATCACGACATTGATTTACAGGTCACAACATGAAGATCGTGGCGTGCAGACCAATTAAATCAATATTGATCTAGCCGTCTGGGGGAATGCGCTCTGATGGCTGTGTGGTTCGCTTTATATATACCACAACTAGTTTAGAACGACATGGGTGTATGACGAACATGAATGGCACGTCACGACGAGTATATAATTACTTGCGTGTCTAGTA